>JAMKCH010023949.1:0-174903 GCA_023653785.1 Ophioderma brevispina
ATTTAAATTTCACATAACTATAAATCAATAATTTGTAGCAATAAACTTCAGTGTTAATTGTCTTGTAAAATATTTTACAGAAATAATAATAATAATATTATTTTCTTCACTGATTTAGTTGCCAACTAGTGAGTTAGAGTTGCTCTGGATCAACTCTAAATTTAGCAAGATTCTTAGAATGCAACTAGCACTAGTAAGGTTTTATGAATTTCAACTAGTAATCAGCTAGCCTTATTTGGCAACTAAGTCCCATTTTACTTGCCAACTAGGCTTAGTAAGGTTTTATGAATTTGGGCCCTGGTTTAATACCAGGGTTAGTCCTACATGAGTGGACTTTTTCCCTTCCAACTTAGTCTACAAATGTAGCTAAATGTGCTGTAACGGGTGAGAAAATTCCTCATAGATGGCTCAGGACGGCCCATCCATGTGGAACTTCCTCACCTGTTGCATTTAACTTTCGGTATTTTAAAAGTAAAAGGGTCCACTAATGCAGGACTAACCCTGGTTTAAACTTGGGTCTAACGTTAACGATGCCATAGTAAACAAACAATCTTGACATAGTATTTAATTAATTCATGTTGTCAATGGACTTCTTGACATCTGCTAAAGAAATTCAATGGTACCCTGATTGTTGGAAGCAAGACCAGTAACTCTGGGGACATGAAAATTCAATGAGCTGTGGTAATTATGAGTATCTTGGTGTTCTAGAAAAAAAAAAGAAGTGGGGTAACTGATTCCACAGTTGCGGATATAATGATTAATATCATATTAAATTAGACCCAAAAGAAATACACATCTTGAGCTATTTGTTTCATTCAACATTTACCATGTTTACTGCAGTTTAATAACATGCTGGGTATCTTTTTATCTGGACTCATTTCAAGATCAACATTTCACTTTTTTAATTGTTTCATCAGACAGACATCAGTATGGCATTATGGCCATCCGTCCAATATGTTCCTTGTTTTGATTCCATAAACTTTTTCACGTTGCTGTTGACGTCAAAGAATGTCAAACCTCGAAATACAGTTGCATCATTTGAGACTGGTGAATAAAGACTCTGTTGGACAACGAGCACCTGGTGCATAACACTGTCAAAGAATCACACCGGCTCGGCAGATAGAGACTGTGCTCTCGTCGACCTTTCGATCGACACGCTCCTAAACTCTCCAGCTCCCCACTCAACATCTTACAGACATGGAACACTGCCTGGCTATGGCTAAATACCCAAGACCATTTCAACTCACTATCACACGTATGACAGAGCTCCCACCTGGTAGCAATCTTCCATGGAATATGTCACCTTGAACAGGATTCGCACAGGAGTCGGTCGTTTCAACAGCAATATGCACCGATGGGGGCTGTGGCTCGCCGACACAGATTGCGGATCACATTCTCACTGAATCCACCGATAGATATATACTTCTCAAACCCCAAACAATCAACAGTGAGTGAGGTGACTCCACCAAATCCAACACATTTAGCTGCTGCCTCATACGAAAGAAGAAGATCATTTGAGAACGTTGATGTTTCGACAACTATGGCACACTGTTATTTGTGTAGTGAAACAACGAAAGAGTGATATCCCAAGTCGTTGAGGCTATGTACCCATACATGTTCAATTCATCTTAAGAAGAGTAGGATGGTAATCTGTTAATTTGCTTCCTAGTTGACCAGGCCCGTAGCCAGGAATTTATGTGGGGGATGCGGATTTGCCAGAAGTAGACCTTTTGCGTACCAACACACCAATTTCTTTGGCTCGCTGCGCTCGCAGGTTGACCCAAATTTTTTCACCGTCGCCTCCAAATTCTGAAGACGAATGGGGGGGGGGGGAAAAAAAAAAAAAAAAAAAAAAAAAAAAAAAAAAAAAAAAAAAAAAAAAAAAAAAAAAACAGTACAATAACACACGCCATGCGTTATGAATTAGTATTAATCGATGCTTTCATTCATTCATATAACATACACAACCATTACATTTTAGACAACGAGCGTTACACCGTCGCAGCGTTCAGACAGTACAATAACACACGCCATGCGTTATGAATTAGTATTAACCGCTGCTTTCATTCATTCATATAACATACACAACCATTACATTTTAGACAAGCGCCAAACTTTTAACATGGCAAAGCGGACCTTCAACATGGCAGAGCGGACCTTCAACATCATAAAGCGGACTTTTGTCATGTTTTTTTTTGGGGGGGCTGCGTCGCACCCCCGCACCCCCCTGGCTACGGCCCTGTAGTTGACATTTCCTAAACCTAGTTTGGTGTTTCGCGGTTACTTGCATGACATTTTGCCGAAATTAAATCAATAAATAGAAATGATATGTATTTTGTAAATTTTATAAGTCATGCAAATATACATAATGTATGTCAACCAAAGCATGTGGGTTGTGTGTTAAAAGTCTTATTTACACCCATTACGATAATGTGGATAGTTGTCGCGTGACTATGGGGGAGATTGTGGGGTGATTGTAATTACTGTTAACAACAGCCTATGTTCAGTGAGAGCGGATAGGATGGTTATGGGGTGGTATTGTTGTGCATATTTATAAAGATTATTGGGTAAGGAGTATCTATACCTCTAAAAATGAGATCTGTCTATCTGTCAGGCTATGTATTTTGTTATGCTTTGACACGTGGGCTGATATTTGATATTTGGTAGGGGAGGACAGTCTGACGTTTGTAATCGGGGTTTTAGAGTGACCCGAAAGGTCAAAGGTCATCTAGAGTTCAATGTACCAAATGTGGTCAAAAGGACCACTGGCCTGGGCACAGAACAAATCTGAGGTCAAAGAAAAATAGGCCAAAGGTTATAAACGCGGGAAATGCACTAGTCTAGTTTTGAGAACAAAATTTTAGGTAAAAGCGACCAATGCTTTCATGATTAGTGAGAGGTAGCGACCGATGTGTTATTGGGCGTTTGTATTTACTTGAATAGGATTTTTTGTTTATATAAGTGTTTATTGGTATTTGCCTGTTTTTACGTCAACATACACATTCGGTACACACCTTTACTTTTGTGTGAACAGTTTGCGTAGGCGTATTTTCTATATTGTTGAAGTAGATAAGAATTGCATTTTATTTCAAGTATCAGTTTTACAAAGTATCAGTTTTTTTAATATAAATCTCAGTCACTTTTCGTCCCACTTTCAGCTTTATGCTAGCGACTTTCTTTAGCCGATAATTTGAAATCAATGGATTATTGGATTAATGATAATATTTATAGCTCTTTTTCATCTTTAATCTCAAATTTCAACTTGAAGCTATATTTATACTATAATATAATACATTTTCAGGATATGAATCATTGTACAGTACACGAAATATAATAAATCCACATACTCTCCAAACTGTTCGGAAGAAATGACAATTTTGATTCACAGAGAGATCGCTTGAAATAAATCTCTGCTGATCCAATAAACCTAGAAGGATAGTGCCTTGGTTCATATGAATGGCAAATACCCGAAGACTTTGCCTTTTCACTGCCCTCACAGCAAACCAATAATCCGTTCGGCAGACACTTAGTGCTCTCCTACGTACTTATCACGGTTTCCCGAAAGCAACATATACATTCACGAATCTATAACCACTGAAAAAATGCGGCACATTTAACAGATACTGCATGAGGATTTTTTAAGGATTTCTTTTGAAGGGTGTGTTATCGGTATGAGATCACTCGGCTTTTCAAGCTAATGATATTTCTGCACTAGCTAAACTGGGTTTAATAGCTAGTTTGTAGAAGTTATCCGAGTTCTTGGTTTGATGGAATTAAGGAAGGGACTAATTCATCGAATCAATGTATTTAGGTAATATAGGTGCAGATAATAGATTCTAAAATCTCATTTTTATACTAAGGATTAAAGTAAAAATGTCGAATATTGAAGAATTTAAATAAGTAAAGGTTGAAATAATTTAGTATGGTAAAACGTGTAGGTTTGCAGTTTTTTGCACTATTTATAATAATCCAATTCTAAAATGTTTACCTCTAGACTACATAAAAAGCCACATCTCGTTTACTACTTGGAATATTGAAAATATTTAATTTGTATGTTAAAGGTTTAACATAGGCGTCGGTGAATCACATGGAATACAAATTAAAAAGAACCAAAAGTTAGTCATTTCAAAACCAACGATGTACACACAATCATTAAGACCACATCTCTGTTTGCTAATAATATTTGCCACACACTTAATGACACCATGCACCTTCCCTCTAAAATTTTCGAGAGAAGACTTTTGCATCAGAGATGTTGTTGAGTTTTAGTGAATTTTGGTGTTATTTGAAACTTTTTTTTTTACTAAAAAATAAAAAAAAAACATTACGTAGTTATATTTTGACTTTTTAATGGGTGCAAAGGATAGATGATTGGTACATTTTTAAGCAAGGGGGCGAAAAGGGAAAAAGAAAACAAGTGCAAGGAAAAGAAAGAAAGACAAAAACAGACAGGGCACGGAAAGGAAAGAACATTTTTATGTGAACGTCGATTGGTAAAGTATGTACGGATAGATTTTTAAAAAGTTATAAAAGGTATCTTTCAAAAACAAAATCTTACAATGCTAACATCTATGGCGTAGCTAGGGATTTGGCGCTTAAAGGCAAGGATACAGAAGGGTCATAGCTATATTAAAATGTACGCGAAGCGCGTGTAACGTTTAATTTTCCCAGCCTGGAGGACGACAGAATTTATTTAGATGGACCTGATGGTTCAGCACCCCCTAATGCCCTAATGCAGCGCGCAGTGCATTCGCCTTGCTAATCGTTATAATATCCTTCGTTATATTTTTCAGGTTCGAAAAGTACCTCACAGACCCAATCTGCGCACTCTCATTCCACACAATCTCCAACTGCAGAAACTAATTACAGTGGAAGTTCCCCAAGGCTCTATACTGGGTCCGTTAATTTTCATAATTTACATGAACGATAGAAATTACATAATCAAACTTGTTCTACTTCCAACGACACGTCTCAGACTCAACCTAAACTCTCTTTTTAAACAAATTTTCACTGAATATCTTACCTTATCAGTTTTGTTATTTAATAAACACACTCAAAATAATTAATACACTCCAAACTGTGCTGATTATCATCACGAGAAACTATCCTACTTCACAACAAGTTTACCATTAAACGTTTACGATCAATGTCATCTTCCACTCCATAAAACAACTAGAGAGAAACATCATATTCAATTACAAGATGCCAAGATTTGGAAGGAACTTGCAAATTCAATTACAGCAATTCACAACAAGCACATAGAGCACGCCTCAAAACTGACTTAACAATGTAAAGAACTCCCCATCTTTCTTCTGGAAGCATTTGCTGTTTTCTCTTTCTCTCCTCTCTTTCCATATCTTTCTCCTTTCTCTTCCTAACGTTCTTCATCAACTCCTACCTTCCTCCTTTTTCTTCCTTTCACGAGATTCTGCACAATATCACTTGCTGCAGAATCACTTGCTACTTTGGCCTCCTCCCGTTGTCTCTCACGTTATTTCCAATCTTGTACGTATGGTATGTTGTCCTTCTGTTTTCGCCATTACTTTTGTTCGCATAATTTTAGTTCCCACAATGTACCTTGCTAATATGATGTGAACTTGGAGAAAGACCGTTACGGCTATTTTGGGTGTGTTCTTGGTGTAAGATATTCATGAGTTAGACTAGAGTAAAGACTCTTGTACGGAATAAAGAGGACGATACTGTAATCCTTTGATTCCTCTTAAAGAAGATGTCATGCTAGCTAATTCCATGCGGTCTGACAGAATGAAGGATGAACCTCTTTGGGGGGAGAGAGACCTAAATCCTGTTTGTTATTTTCGCCAGACAAAGATGCATAGAGTATAAACATGAGTGAGCATTTGTGCATTTTTTTTTTATTTCCCTGTTTTATACGGTTATTATGATGCACGTATGACAATAAAAATACTAGTTAGAATAAATTATACCGAACATTATACCTCCTCTTATTAGCAATAACGTGTATTATATAATAGTTATATTTTTGCCTTACACACAATAGTATTCCATGCTTCAATCTTTTTGTACATTTTCTGAGCTCACTAATTTGATCATGTTAAGACCAGAAATCGTTAAATTTCAGACAAGGTCATATAAAATATCTTCATCTGAGACATAAGGTTAGTATAATTTATAAAGGTATTGAATTTTTTTGTATTAAATTTTGAAAATGTTAACTCTAATTGACATTTATATTTCGATTTGTAAAGGAATGCAGGTAGGTCCTTGGCAATTTCACGTCGATATTTGTTTTGCGATATCTCTTGCAAATCATCCATATGCCAGGGACAATATTTCTCATCAGTTCCGGAGACGATTATAGGTGAATGCCCGTATTTAAAACTAGTATGAGCGAGGGAGCAAGGTACTTGGTCGACCCCCAATTAGCAAAAGCATTACAAGGAGGAGTCACAAACGAGCTAGATTGGGGACATTCTTGCAGCTAAGCATATTAAGGTCCTTCAGTTCCCTTAAAGCGGGTAAGAAAAATAAGGTCCAATCGTGTGCTATTTTTATTGAAAAATATATTCGTATCGTTGTTTTAATTTTCGTGATCGTAATAAATGCTTTTGCTACATTTGTTATATTTTACTATCTTAAAAACGAAAGAGTGAAAAACCACTCTAAAAGAGTGAAATCTCACTCCAAAAAGAGCCAGCTGAGGGGACGAATCTTTTAGAGTGAGATCCACTCTAAATAAGAGTGAAAAAATAACTCTAAGCAAAGAGTGAAGTGATCACTCCTTTTAGAGTGAACTAGTCACTCTTTTAGAGCTGTGGGGGAAAGCGTGCACGAACTAGCCATTCACTCCTTGTAGGTTGTGATTCTTGTGATTTTTTGTTTTTTGGTGAGTATATTGTGTGTGGGTCATAATTCATAGCATTGTGACATGAGGAATATTTGGTGGGCATCATTCGGCATGAATCAGTGTGACATGCATGCACGATTGTGGCATGCATGACGTGCATGATCGTGACATGCATTATTGTGACGTTTCGTCTATGCAACGACATGGCCTAGCCTGGCGCAGACTACCGTATTTCCGGGCCGTATTTACGAGTGATATTACAGAGTTAAATAACATTTAATGTTCTCCAAACTTTGTGGTAAATGCATGAATGTGACCGACACACACAATATACTCACCAGTAAAGATATCTATGATTTCTTTCAATAATTTCAACTTCGGTCAACCATTTGCTGACGGTCTCGCCTTACTCGTCCGCCATGTTGTTCGAGAATAATCACGCGATTTGCGGCGGTTCTGATTGGCTATTAGTTCACTCCGAAAAGAGCGTTTTCTCACTCTTTTAGAGCTAAAAGCCGCTCTATAAGAGTTCAGAGTGGGCTTCACTCCGAAGAAGAGTGGCATTTTGAGCCACTCGGTAATAGAGTGAGCTCGGTTAACCCTCGAGTTAAGGTGTCTTGCTGCATTTCTCGCTCTTTTAGAGCTAAAAGCCACTCGATTAGAGTTAATTTAAAAGCACTCCGAAACTCAGAGTGATTTTTCACTCTTTCATTTTAAGAGAGTATAATTATAATTATTATAATTATATTTATCATCATCATCGTCGTCATCATCATCTTCTTCCTTGTCATCATCATCAGCAACAATTATCATCGTCGTCACCATCGTCGTCGTCGTCCACGTTTTCATCATCATTGTCGTCATCATGGTTACTATTGCACTAATTGTGTAGTGGTTGCAATAAAATTCCAGTTGGAAAAGTTATCTTGTTGGACATTGTAGAGTTAACTCTGTTAATATATTTCACATGTAAATGCAGATTATAACTCTAAGCATGCATTAGATTAATGTTATATTGATGCACAGGAGTAGTAAGTTGCGCTATTATTTTATTGTCAATAATTGCAGTTAGTTCAAATTCAAAGACATATCGTCGGCCGCCTCACATACTGACGTATTTGCAAAATACATAATTATTTCGAGTAAAACGGCTTTAAAGAGACATGAGGAGATTTCCAGAAAGAAACGCCCCCAATTTTGTTCGAACCCGGGTTTTTTGCATACTTGGAATACTTTCCAATGTATTAGATCACACCTGAAGTGAATAAGCCGAATGCGCCGTCTTTATGTAATAATATGATGATTTAGTACTTTCTGTCGTGCACGACAGAAAGTCAAAGCACGGTGTTCTATGGGGACAATTACGATAGTCAGGCAAGTTCAAAACAAGGTTTGCTGTTTTCGTTGTACTTGTTTGTCCAATAAACCTTCGGAACGTTCTTGGTAGGTGGTCTACAATCGATCCTGTGCAATTTGAGAGAAATTCGTATCCTAAAAATATCTCCTCCTGTCACTTTAAACATTTTGCGATTCTAATCTGCCGCATCCAGTTAATTCTAACATATTTGTCGATTAAAACCTGGTTAAAATGATAACGATATACCCAAATTTTAAATATATTAATGATCAGCTTATAACTCATTCATATTAAAAATATTGCCAATTTAAATACGTCATTATATAAATAAGACTTTAAGACAAAATAACAATATCAACGTGAAAATGACAAATTCGTCGTTATGTGAAAGGTTTGAAACACTATATCAATTTTACCACGAAATGAAAAATACGTCGAGCAAATATGTTACTATGTGAAACGGCAAATACTATAAAATGCCAATACAACAGTCTGGGCTTATGCAGTTTAGATTTTCGAGAAACACGTCGGTATGTGACGCAAGCTTTTAAACGTTTTGCAAATACATCATAATTAAGATAATTAATATCTTACTAATTAAGTCACTTTCGGGTAAGATATTTGAATGTATAGAGCAATATGCAAAAAAATGAAATGCGAAATTTTCTCAAAAGTAAAAAAATATCGAATACGTCACTATGGGACGCGGCCGACGATAATTTATAAAAGGTATCTAATGTCTTTGCATCCGTGCAATAGTTTAAGAATGGTCCTTTAGAAGGTGTAGTTTATACGAGTGCGTATACAGATTCTTCAATTTGTTGAAATGTGAGTTAGATATGGAATATGAATTTGTGACCGCTGGTACGATACGGTATCGCTCATTACTTATGAACAGAAAAAAAGTGTCATTTGAAAAAAAAAATGTAAAAACTTTGTAGCACTTTTTTTTTCAAATAATTTTAATGCGAATTTCAGTGCGAGTTAGATGTGTCATTTTTCAAATATGATATATTTGTTCAAACCTTGCAAAAAAAAGTGATGTAAAAGAGGAGATATTGTCTAAAACCCTATAGTATCTACTATAATATAGTAATTTAATTTACTATAGTATCTAGAGTGATTAAACCATTTCTCTTAGTTTTCAGACATCAGATATTTGTTTTATGATTTTAAAAAAAATCTTGTCTAGATTTTGTAAACTTTTGCAAATTTTCAAACAGATCAGACTCTCCCATGGACCATGGCGTCTGAACACTATAAAGACCGAGTAGCAAGAAAAACATGTTACAGAATATCATAAAATGTTGTATTTACATCCTAAACACGGTTTTACATTATTACCTAAATTCAAGCTTGTTATATCAAAGAAAGTATAAAGGATTCTTTGGAAGAAGTATACCAATTTTACTTTAAGGTGACCATTAGAATGGATAGAAAACAAGTGGGGGTATTTTATTTTGTGAGTACATTATAGCAATGAACTGGCAGTAGAATTTTTATCGGCAATATATTCTCGTATTTCACCAATATGAGAATACCTAGAAGGTATATCAAAAAGGAGGGTGACCCGATCATGGACCGATTTTTCATATGATACTTTCTACCTCACATGGAAGCATTATAAAAAAAAAATCTGATTACAATTTTTTAGCTAAATCGTCCAGCTGTTTGGATAGTATGATCTATAGGACAGTGTGTGTCAACATGGTCGACAACATTTGGAAACGTTTTATGTATAACATAAAAAGGAAACATTTCCTAACCCTTAAATTTCAGTCCATAATGATGAAAATATGAACTTTGTTCTGAGCCCAACATCTCAATTTGGGGTAATGTGGGCAGACGAGGTTGTCCATTGGGTCACCGACCTTTACTGAAACATGAACATAGATATAATTCCGTATTTAGCTCATTCCACGGAATTCTCAAAGTGCGACATTTTGAAGAAATTGTTAGATATCTATGAAAGCATGACCCTATTCATAACATTCATTCTGCGGTTTGAAAAAAAAAATTCAAAGAGTTTCAAAGTAATTAGGTATTATTTTATTATTACCCCTGTACTAATTTGACCCCTTATTTTACAAAGTTCCCCGCATTTACCAGAGGTTGGACCCAAAAATTCTGCTTCAGCACCATTCAAACTATAGACAAACATCTTCAAACCTTCTTCCCCAAACCTCTAGAATAGATTCTCATTTATAACTCTACTATACATGCTATATGTTATATATTGTGTTGTTATGTAATTTTTGCCTTTATCTTAATTTTTATTAAATCTTAAGCCAAAAAGGTCAAATTTCTGGACAAAGATAATTCTATCATGAGCAAAAATTGGATGTCAGTGTGTATCATCAAACATTATTCAAGAAATCCTTTAAAATCGCGAAACTCTGCTTCGGACGAAATCAAGCAAATGCCACACCTGAATCCGGGTGCATAGCATATTCCAACTATCCCCTCCATTCCCAGCTGTATCAATGACATCTGGTATTACGTGTCTTTGCTATAACTGAAGCATTAAACGTATACAACAATGAATTGACAATACTAGGCACGCGGAATCAATAAGTATTGTGAATATGTATATATGGATTTATTTTGAATTCAATAATTCACACGCGTTAAATAACAACACATAAACGGTGTCTGTTGATATCGATAGCTGTATCAAAGAGTTGTGAATGTAAGCTCAATGATAGCGATTTCATGATTCTGAAATACATTATTTTTGCTCTTTGCATTGTAAGCTTGTCACTAGTATAAAAAATTATGTTAATCATCATGAAACATATGGTTAACGCATCAACTGTAAATGTGTTAGAAATAATTTGATGACTGCATTATAGGCATAACATAATTAACGGTCAACGCGATCATGGATAATAAATTCTGATTAGGATATCAAATTCGTATTAAAGGCTGACTCAGAGATTTCGAAAATACAATGTTTTTTGTGTATTAATTAAAATAGTCAACTAGAACTAAAGATAGTCGTAAAATGCTCAATTCCAAAGTATGAGATGAATAAACCTTTTCCTTGTAGTGTAGTAAACATTTATTTTTAATATAATAGTAACACTGTATACTGTATATAACAAAAATTTTGTTGTAATTTTCTATATGAAGGACATCGATTTGCGCTTAACTATTTCACACAGTGATTAGTATGTGGAAAAGTATTATATTCAGAAAATTGAGGGCGCCATCCTTGGGAAATTTCGGAGTCAGCCTTTATAGGGTCATTTGGTGATCCACAACCTCGTCCCCCGACTTACCTAAAAAAATGGCATTGTTATATCACCTGGACCGTTAGTGAGCCTTAAGATTGCACGTGCAGCAAATAAAATCTTAGAGCTTGAATTCGATCGTATCTGTTAGGAAAGTCGTATTTGTACATTTTTATTAGATATTGCTACCAGTGTATTCAAGCTGATTTATTTGAGTATACTTCTTTATAGCTCCGATTAGTTTTGGTGATTCTTTTCTGGATTACGGCCTATTTAACTCTAAATCAAGTGCACATTCAGAATATATTACATCCTTAGATTATTTTGATTTAAACAAGTAAAAGTACACATTTTGGGAAGGCATTTTTGTTATAATTCATGATACAGTAAGCGCAAATACCCAGAGAATCTAACAACTTTGACAACCTCCTTCTGTCTATAAAACAATCATAATTTGATAGAGAAAACGTGGGGAAACAGGCTATTCTATGAAGATTAAGGCATTTTCTTTGACAAAATTTGTTTCAGTATGTCTATTCTGAAAATGTGTCAATGAACACATACATTTGCATTTATTGTGACACTAAATAAACAACTTTTGGTATTATAGCGGCTGGACTAAAGTCAGGAAATATAATTGATTAACAATGGTGTCACCTTTAAATAGGTTGTTGTCCAACTCCGTGTTAATTGTTAATTGTGAGGGTGGCAGTCTTTCCAAATTTTGTAAAGTAATGAACCGTAATTAATTGACCTTGGACTTGCATATGAAATGTAAAATCATCATCAATTTGGCGCCAGACAATATGGAGGCAAGTGTTTTCTCACCAAATACATGAGCTCATCATTATTAATATAGTACAACATCTGTCCACTAAAAATGTACTTTCTTAAATGTTAATAACCGCCAAACGTTCATTACCCTTTATGGTCCTCTTATCGTAAACATGTTAAAGTCTTTCAGAGATTTCCCGAGGATGGCGCCCTCAATTTGTAAAAAATCGTGTTTTTACATAATACAATGTCCATATACTAATCACTGTATGAAATACTTAAGCTCAAATCGATGTCCTTCATATAAAAAATCACAACTTTGTAATAAATTCCGGATCCGGAATTACACAATTATCTTCCTGTGGTATTGTTATACTATACATATGTTACTACATCATGGGAATGGTTCAAATATATTGCATCGAGTGTACCAACTATTTTCCATGATTGTAGATATGTACGTCATGCGTGTACGTTTATTAACGTGCAATTCATTTGTTCGATCTTTCAATTAACAAAATGATTACAATACACGCCTCTTGCATGGCATCAATAGGTCACAAATGGCTGTAATAAAATTTCATACGCAAACTATCTATAATTATTATAGAATCCTTTCGCTCCTGAAGTTTGTGAACAAAAGTCGTCCACGTTTAACATACACATCATACAGCATGAGTCAGAATGATTTGCGATCTGGACCAAAGTTCACCATTTTTTTTTTTGGAAAGTAGAGTATATTATAAACAAATTAAAACGAACAAAACAAACCCATCTTCATGTGAATGGTCATTAGATTTTCTTCCACAGAAAATGAATGAATGAATTTCTAAAATTAAAGGCAGCTGTGGTGCGGAGTTATACCGTTTTCATTGAAGTTTCATTTTCCAGCCTGCAAACGCAATTGGTTTAGCCATTTTTTAATGAATCCCTAACTTCAAGCGATTCATCCACATAACTAAGTAACTTCAGCTTGAATAACAGTGCCGGTATCATGCAGTGGCATATTGTTTTATTGAAGCATTCAATTTATCCTATGACCCCAAACCATGGATCATATGAAAAGGTCAAGAATACCTTTATTGATCTTTCATTAAGATCCACAACTTTCATTAAGCAAAGTCAGTCGTTCTGTTGATGAAGTCTGGTGTGCAAGGCAATGTACAGTCTATATTTATGGAATTCATAAGTTGTTGGGCAAGTATAGTGTTTTGAAGATTACATCAGTCGGGTGAAGCTGTGTACAACTGCTCTTATGCGATTTCGATATCGATAGGAATAGCGCCACCAATTTGGATGAGCACCTTAATAGACTCCTAATTCATGGAGTATGACGTATGACCGGGGACGACGTGGAAGGTCCAGTTCAGGGTCTAAAATCTCTCAACAACAGCACCATGTACGCCATAAGGCACGTCATGCCTCCACTGCCTTGATGGAGTTGCACATCGCAATTTATTTAGAATCCCTGATTACATGCATTTTGACCTTTGACGTTTAAACAGCGAATCACACAAAGACGTCATAATACACTTTTATTTCATTCAGATCTAAAAGATGGGTTATTGAAATCTGCCATTTGTTATAGAGTTCACTTGTGCTCACAACGGGGCTCACATCTATTATGTTAAATCATAAAAACAATGAAACACAACACGTGCATGATATATTAATAAGGAATTTTGGAACTATTACCAAATACTATTAAATTTTGGTGACTTAATTTGGTTGCCAAAGATTATCAACTATAAAGTGTTTTGAACAATCACAAGCAAAACGTACCATACCAAACAGGGTTCAGAGGAAAAGAGCAGGACTTATGATAATTAGACCACTGAAGTTGTGAGTTCGAGCACTCATTGTGACAAGAACTATATCTCGCTTGTTTCATTCCACCCCTGTGTATTTGTGGAGCTCGCACAAGTGGGCGGTCAATAGGCTGAACGGTTATCCTGAAGGATTGATTGCCTAATTATATACATTAATTCACACTGAGTGTGTTTCATGCCTTATAAATACAAAGAAATTATAAGTTTCTTCTTGAATGACTGTGAAGTGGGCCACATAGGATTATTTTATTCAAACTCACATTATAGTCACATAGCCTTGTTCATGGCGCCCAACCAACTTCATTCATTGCTTGTTCACGAGTTAGATACAGATACTGTCACAGATCATATTACTAGGCAGAAATCATGCCAGGAGTGGAGCATATTCCCCTCCCTAAAACTAAAAATACTATGGAAATAATTCACTTTTTCAAGCTAGCACCTAATTTGAGGTCTCCAAATCACCTAGACTATGTTCCATGCTTCCGCTAGCATGTCCAATAAGTTAAACTCGGGGAGAACGTCTTGTACAATCTGTCAGGCTTTTCTAGCATTTGCGAGAATTTGATAGGAGTTTTATACAGGGAAAGATAAAACCACAGGCAATTTAATCAAGACTGTGGCACAACCATTGCACCTGGCCACAATTTGTATTTGTGGTTTTATACCTAGACTAGTAGGATGTGCAGTGACCACAATATACCACCAGGGAGTATACAGGTTATTCTTTTATTTAATCTTTTTTCTAGACAGGGTAGCCCCTTCAATGCTGAAGCACTGATTTGGAAACTACACAATGTTCAAAGTAATACGATTTGAAATGTCAATAGTACATTACAGTGTGAAAAATAAATAGCAAGATTGTCAGCTCTTAGCAACGCTTGATCAAGGCTAAAATCACACCGCTTGTTAAATTTTGACTTCGTCTGCATCTATTCAACAACAAAAAATAGATCCCAACGAATGAAATTTGCACTTGCTTTTAGAAAATGGTATTCAGTGTTCGTGTTATGTTACAATTCACGTAGATATTTGCAGGGCGTTAGGATTAACGATGAAATCCAAGCAGACTGAGAGATTTACGTGTGGTCACGTTCCATTTAATTGGTACTTGTCTTTCACGTGACACAGAAAGAATCCCCCTGTTGCACACCTTTTGCTCAACTCCTCTGCCCTAAGTTCATGCTATATATGTCAACTAATTCCTTAGAAATACAGGGTGTGTCAAAATTGTGCATGGAATGCTGTTGAGCTTGCCCTCGATGTGTCATTCAACCCAACATTTCTGACATAATCATAGTACTCATTCTTTACACTATACTTTGTCTCACCTAAAGTTGAAGGTGGCGTCATTATGCGTCTTTGCATTCCCACTAGCGTCTCGATCGTGCCGCCTTTATTCGCGTGCGTATAATGCTATGATTCCAAGCATAGCGCGCGCGATTCATGGCTGCGCAACATAAAAGTCGCAGTGACGTCACCTTCAACTTAAGATGAGACAAACTATACCTAATCTGAAAGAAAAATGAAAGACTCTGCTTAAAAATTAAGCAGATGTGATAAGTGTTGCACACCTTTCCATTTTTTCACATTCCACACATTCCGATGGTCTTTTACACAGTAAACATTTTTGTGTAAATGAATTGATACCTAACTCATATTGGTCAATGCAATGATATCCTTTCTAAAAGTGGATTGTTGCGGCACTGGCATGTTAAAGGTGCAACGAGAGATTTCAAATAACAGGTATCAAAAATGTCCCCATCTGAAAGGATTAAGCTGACAACTGTCTCTTTGGTACAAAAATTGTAAAATTTCTAATTTCCTATAGGAGCAAATATGTCATATAATATGTTTTCTAAAAGCATATATAAATCACCATTTGTTTTCATTTTAAGTTATTTCCGTAGCCAATTAAAAAGTAGGGAATCTATTGAGTGTTTAATCTATATGAAATCACTATATATCAGAGAAAATATAGATGCCTTGAAATCTCTCTTTGCACCTTTAAAAGTAATAACAAAAGAAGCTTGTCTTTTTAAAACAATAACATTGTAAAGTTTTTCAACAAATTTTTTGCGTAAAACATTGCACAAAATAAAATTGATCAGAGCAAACTTTTATTCATCAAAGACAAGTTTAAGTTTAAACAAATTTGAAAAGAATTTGTATAAGAGTTCTTGGCATAATAAAAGTATTGCACAAAATAAAATTGATAAAATTTTAAAATGAAACTTTCATTGATATTGATTATCCATCAGCTATGGCGTACCGTAGGTGTTGATTTCTACTTTGAATTTGAAGAACTGTCGTTACAGTTACCAGCTGATGACAATGGACTTAGAGCTACTTGAATCTAAAAAGAGTTAAATTTGAGATGATACTGTTATTGAAAGCAGTTCTTGTTTTCTTATTCGGGACGAGGTGATAATTGATTGTTTTTAATTTTTACAATGTATGCTATTAATAACCTGATACATTTCATTGAATGCATACACTAGATTGATTATTATTAAATTCACCGATAATCTGCAATTACCTCGCATGAATTAAATGTCAGAAAGGGTTTTCACCATATTCTGATAAAATTAACCTTAACCCTTCGGACCTGGCCAATTACGTATACGTTATAACATGCAAGTCAGTGGCTTTCGAATGTTTGCAGATGATTTCGGAAGCCGTCTATAAAACACCAACAAACACTAGGCTTGTTTCGAATCATTTTAATGTACTGTTCATGCTGATTCTAAATATGCCCAGGAAAATAAAGAATTGTGACCGTTTTGAAACAAACATTGACTGATAGTCGCCGTTAGTTCTCAAAGGCTTAAATCCCATTGGAATGGGGGTAAAATGGTAAAATGAATCAGCCTATAAATTTTATCATAGCTGCCTCATTTTGTCACCAAAATATATATCAAAATTACATTTTGATTCCCCCATAGGTAATTTGGTAATGATTTGACGCAATTAACGTCGGGTATATTAAGTGATTTAGAACTTCTTCAATATAAAAGAAATTTAAATAATTGAATTGCTTGCCGATAGGTCCCAAGAAGACTTCAGCGCACACCATTAATATCAAAGCCTAAATTCTAACTTGTCAAGACCTAGGCGGTCCCATCTTCTACAATCTTAACGTTAACATCAGTAATTTCATCTCATAAAGTGGAAACAAAATCACAGGAAGCTGAGAAGCGAAGATAGTATTCCAGAGGCAGTAAGTAGCCAGAAAAATAGGATTTCAATCAATTTTTTGATATTGAATTGTCACGACTGGTTCCACGTGGGAATTTTGAAGAGCGTGTCAAAAATGGGGAAGCGAACGAATGTTTTGGGATTTTTATTTCTTTTTATTTGAAATTTCAAAGTAAAATATCGTTGGGTTATTCCTGTGTCGTGAGAGGTGCGGATAGAAAAGGTTACAGGAGATATTTTTAATGGCAGAGTCATGGCAGTCTTCATGGGCGTTGTTTGTTCCTTGAATCATTGATGTCTCAACAACTACAAACAACGTGATATGTCACTAAATCGTTTATTCTGTCTCTTTAAATTGTTAGAGACACAATTCCACTATTACCGTGTAAGCAGCAGTAACGAAAACTGTTAAGCAAAACTGTTTTTTCATTACTTACTTTAAGGGAATCCGTAGTAACGCGCGCACTATCAAAGTAATGAGGCGTCGGAATGTGCTGGTGTAGAAAGGATCGGTTTTATGAATCTCACGGGAGAGGTCATTAAGGTACTTTCTTTGCTTCTCTTCATCAAAATTTGTCACCGGGTTACCGTTACTAAACACGTTTTTATTTTCATTTCCGGAATTGAAACCATCACAATTAGAGTAAAACATTTGCCTCGGGAAAAACTGTCTACATACGCCAGCACAACTCCTTGCTCATCAATGTGACTCAGAAGGTGAGCATTAGTTTTTCATATGACGATAAATTCAGAGCCTGAATATTTCCGCAAAAAAGATCTTTTCATTTTTCCTTTTAAATTTATTTTTTCACATCATCGAAATAATGTTCGCTTAATTTTGTTTTGTTTTTCCTGCTTATACCAACCACAAAATACTTACAACTCAGAAAATGCCTCTCTTTCGTTTGAGTAAAAACAAACAACTGCTTGCAGAAATACTGAAGTGGGTTTTAATTCTGGCAATATTCGAGGTTACGATAAGAGGCTGCCGGTAGAGTTATCCGATGCATATTAATGCTTTCCTCTCCCGTATACGAGTTTTATTTACACACAAGCAATTCTATAATATTACATTTTGAAACTTAACTAGCGCTATTTAATTCACAAGATAACATCTTCGGGCAGCAATTTACCTGGAAGATTAGATAACCAATAGGAATATGTCAAAACAAAAGCGTGGTTCACGGTTCCCCCTCTTTTTTAAGACACGTCAGAAAATATGAGCTGTTTTGATATATGCATGCCATTAACCTGGCCAGAACCCGTCACTGCAATCTGTCAAACTGTCATTCAAGTAGCGTGTATCTTACATTCATTTTCAGGCCCATTTTCTTACACCTAGATCATGATGACTAAGGTCGTTTCAAGTCCCATCTCTGAATGATTGGCTAGAAAAACGCGGCCATCAAGAACAGCAACATGTGGCCATGCAGCAAAAAGAAAAAAGTGTGCATTCTTCATCATCATTGTTGGTGAGCTCTCCAAGATTTGTACGTGACAACAAGGTCCGCGTTTAGTCGTAGACTTTTGATTTGTTATAAATAGCGCATTTTGTTTCAGAAAGAGAGAGCAAGCTATCAAGAAATGAGAGAAGTTGACAATTATTGCTCCCCATTAAGCAAGGAATTGTGCAGGTGGTAAAAAGTAGCATACAGGTGCGCGCTGATATCGATAATAAGGAGACGGTAAATGGCTACAGAACATACCTTGTCATACCGTCACATTCATTTGCAGTGGTTTGGCGTGGGTTAATGTGCCATTTGGGGAGACAAATTAAGGTGAATATTGTCTATGAAAATGCTTCAGAGAGCACTTTTCCCCCATCGGATGTCATAATGGTGCACTATGGAAGTTGCACACTTGATAGAACATTTTGAAATTGTTCTGACATGTGGTAAATACCACTATCCACAGACGCAACTATTTATATTTTATTGACAAAATATAAGATGAGTTGTGACAATGATGGTCATTAGCGTGACATGTGAACAGGTTGAGCCCGCAGGGAGGACGATTTCTGTTTTTTCGCTATATTGAATGAGCTCTTGAGCGCGCATATCAAACGATAGGGAATTCAAAAATGGCTTTTCTGATCAGCACCTGACAGAAGAGGCAAACAAACTTGAATGTGAATCATTCTTAGGTAAGTTTGAAAAAAAGTAAATCACGGTAGAAATCAAATGTCGAAATTCACAGAATGTTTAATGTCACGTACGTATCAACGGTGCGGGGCAAATTAAAAGATCAGGCAAAGAAGCAGCACACGGACACAAATACAGACACACACCTACCACATACACAACACGCACGCACGCACACACACACACACACACACACTGCATTTAAATGCAGTTAATTTTAATCTATTTTTACACATTTACATGCTCTATGCATGACATGTGTGAGTAGTGTGTATCATCCGATATCCCCAGTCAAAATCCTATGACACACACACACGAATAATAGTTTATAAATAACTAATATTTAAACATAGGCGATCAATATTAATCATTATTTCACAGGCTAATCAATATTGTGCCACATCATATACCAGCCCATAACACTTACAACGCAAACCATATTCATTACATAGTACCGTGACTGGATGATATTGTATAACATAAGCAGATTTTGTTAAAATAAAAATTATCTTCTTTTTGTTCAAGTTGATTATTTGCATCTCTATCATTACACCAACGTTCGATATTAAAGTGCAGTTAAAGGACAAAACTGATCAAATACGAAAGTCATATATTTATTGTTATTATTTATTTAATTACCGCAATAAAATCGTCATCATATCTTTCCTAGTGACTGGATCCAGCTTACCAATTATGTATGAATTGAAATAATTGCACATCAGGCCGGCGTCTTTTATATTCAATATTACTTTACAAATGCTGGCCACAATGTATCCGACACATAAAATTGAATATAATTTGCATATACATTAATTATATTCGACAGTTAATGTACATCATTTGTGATATGTACATTTCCAACAATATATTAACGCTTTCACTTTACAAGGGAGTTATGGTCATAATAATGGTTGTGTTTTGACTTTTTCTGAATTTTTGCAGGCTACAAACAAATTACATGTCCCATCGTGTAATCTCTAATTATTACATGACGAAATAACTTAAGTCAGATCTGGTTACAAAAATTGTGGCATCTAAAATTCAACTAATCTGTCTAAATGTCTGACATAATTTTTATTGTTATTCACGTGTACGTAATAAATATGATATATTCTGAATATTCTGACAATTGTAACTCTATTGTGAATAAAACAGTACTGTAAGAGATATTTTGCTTCCTTTTAGATTTGTAATCACAGAATAAAGTAACTTTTCATATTACCTGATTAGGGTGCTTACATTAGGCCGTATAAAAATATCAGTTTTTCGTAGCCCTCCCTCCTCACTTTTTAACTTTTTGTAATAAATGTAAGGTCATTTTGTTATTATCATTTTCAATTTCCTTAAGTTAACATGCTTTTAATCCTCAAATTTAATAAGTAAAAATGGCCTCACCGTTTTTATGCTGCTGCTGCTGAAAGTTGGCGGTAATATAAATTTTCGGTGAAAACGACCATATTTTAGTGTCGTTTAGTAAAAACAATAAATAAAAAACACCCTCCCTCCTCACTTTTCAGAGGCCAGTGCTACGAAAAACTAAGAAATCATTTTAAGGGGCCTTAAATATAATAAGAAAGTTTAAAGTATTATCAAAAATTACATTTCATATGACTATTATATGAATGCAATTCGTTTTCGTCTTTATTTGCGTACTTACATCCGGCTTTGTTAGGAATTCGTCGCACAATATGAGGAGGGTCTCACAAGCACATGCAAATTAGCAAATATGCGGAAACACTTGCAAATAGGATCCCGTTATATTGTCGTACATAATTTTCGATAGCTCATAAACGAATTTAAGAAAAAATATAAAAAAGAACGCAATAATAACAACAATTAAGAGAAACAAACCAACAACTTCAGTGCAATACCAATTTGTAAGTTATTCATATATCCAACAAATTATGATGGCTAATTACCTTTGGCTAAATACAATGGTACAATTAGATATAAATGGGTCATTTATACAGTACTAAACACTCACCAATAGTAATTAATTCCGGTGCACTCCTCTCCTTTAATGAACAAGCCAAATGCAAACATTCTGATACCAAAATGATAAGAAAAGTAATCCACGTAGCCAATTCCATGTCTCCAAAATGATATATGTAGCTGAACTTGTAGGATTTGATACGTCTGTCTTGATTAAAGTCGAAAATATTCGATGGTAGCTAGCTTGACTCTATACCAAGATGTAGCAATATTTGAAAAATTAGTGATGGTGTGGCATACAGTGTCATCCGACCCGAGGCAAAAGAAAGAGACGGACTGGAAGAATTTATACAAAGACACCGACTTCCGAAAGATCTAAATGACTCGATATCTGAATGCATTCAAGCAGCGACAAATGTTGAGCGGTAAAGTCATTTCAAGTGGGGAACGGGAACCCAGAGGGCTACTGGGAAATTGACGGTATGCCAGTTGAAAAGACTAGAAAAGTTGAGTTATAATATACATATGCTGGTGCCGTATGCTTGGTATTACAATAAAGTTCCTTCAATTCAACCTGCATAACGTCGTACAACGAACCAGTTCACTTTAATAGAAAACAAATTATATTTAAAATGAACGTGTTTACTGCAACAGTGTCGTAATGTCCTGATCCACAAAAAGCAATTAAATAACGGAGTAAGTGGTCATCGGTGGTTCAAGCGAATTCTTTGAGTATTACATGCATCGAAAGCGCCGTAGGAACGGTACGCTCTGCCTACCTCGTTATTTCTGCGTTAACTTGACAGAATACGTTGAGCGGATGGATAAATCTCATGGAATTCGTTGCACAATAAGAGAGCGGTCATTACACATGCGCAAATCTAGGAACAGGTGTGCTTGATTGGATATCGACAGAGCAACAGAATTTCATTGGCTATACGAACAGGTATGCAAATGATGTTACTTGTGGAAGTTTTCTCTTCTCCCTGAGCGAGTGTACTGAGGCGAATAATCATTAGTGGCAGTACTTCCCCAATGCGTATGCGTGATGCTCGTCCTCTGATGAATTTCCATGCCTAAGGCTCTGCATCAGCGTCACCTTGTTAGACTGGACTATTCCTCTGTTTTTCCCCGTGGTGTTGAGGTGGTAAAATTAGTGTCCTCTCCTAAAACTGCTAGCACTGCTTAATTGACTCTAATGAAATACAAGAGGCTTGTAGTAATGCTATATGAACATACTCAAAGACAACATGGGCGTTGGTTATTTTGCAGATCCATAAAGTAATTAGCTCCTCCTGGCGATTATTTTCGATTATTTTGGACAAACATGCAACAGATACGACTATAAATAGGTTATGTTCCAATTTATTCACCTCTTCTGTTGCTATGTGAGTTCTTAATTTATTGCTCCCTTTATGGTAACCAATTGGCAGCGTTTAGAACTGAATTAACGATTTATTGAAAAATCAGTAGGTATGTTCAGGCTATGTGGCACTTAGCATAAGGGTGTTCACACTTTTATATGTTTTCTGAAAACTAGTTGGTAATTTTTATGTAATTTATTACACACTTTGCCCCCCTAAAGAATGGGAGTTAAGTCGGATTTTGATTTATTTATTGGTTTTATTAGTTTTTGGACTATAACTTAAAAAAAATAAATTGGATATGATGTAATAAAACTGGAGCTATAACCTTTAGATGTCTCAGAATATTTGGATTTTCCATATAAAACATATTGCAGTCGTATTTATTTTATACAGAATATGCGTATTCGCGATCCTTAGTTTGTGTCATCGTATGTGTAGAGTGGGTTTATCCTTCAACTGCGCAGCATGTTGTTCCCGAGAGATCGTTCCAAAATGAGATGGATTATAAATCAAAATATACAAATACAAAAATTACCATATCGCGGCATATTTTTTTATACCGTTTCCAGCAAATTGACAAACCGTGATGGCGACTCAAAAATATACCGGAAAACCGCTGATTTGTGGTACACTCCAGAAGATAATAACGATCTATACTGTGTTTAAAAAGGGGTAGGATAATTAAATTCATTACCCCTCCAACTCTAAAATAATTATGGAGTAAACCTCACAGACAAAAATAGGCAATTAAAAATTAATGGAGTGGATCACCATGTACATTTCTATAGAGAGAGCACGTGTGGTCCATTTGGTGGTTCCGTGAGCTGACCAGGTTTACCTGACAAGGTTTATGAATTCACGACCTTCTGACGGAAAAAAAGCTGTATGATGGTGGAATAGTTGTGAATTCACGGTGTTTATACGGTAACACCGCCACTGGACCACGCGAGCCTGGTTATCAGGTTAAATAGAATGCTATACGTACACTCCTAGAGTTGTTGCCTCTTGCTTTATTATTTCTTATACACATTCGCTTCATAGGTATTTCAAAAAGTTTCTAAATTACGATAAAATAAAGAAGCGATCATGTAGATTTTGTGGTTAAAAAAAATAAAAAGTTTAACAAATTACTTTATGTGAATTAATTCTTCACATTTTACAGCCTGTCTCAAAAAAAGTGTACAATCAGCCTGACAAAAATTGGTGGTTAAAGTGAAATTTCAAAAATAATCATTCTTACTTGGCAGCATAAGTATACTGAACAAAGAACAGGCTTTACAATAGGTTTGTTTTCATCTTAACTGCCTTTTGTCATCCAGAGAGATAATCAATTAGTGCGATACACCAAAGTCGATTTTGTGCCACTTTTATGCATGGGCAGAGTGTTTCGCTCAGTTATGCCATGCTGCTTTGAAGCTTACAAAAATGCAACTGAACAAAGAAACAAAACACAGATTAAAGTAAACAAAGGAAGTCTAGTTTTATCGACACAAGTTTTAATAGTCCACATTAATCAGTTTAAAATAAATATCTTCTTTTCATAAATAATAAACAATAACAATTATTTATTGCACGTCAATGAAAATGGAGCTTTAAATTTATTTAAAAATGGTATTGTTTTAAAATCATGCCAGAATGATGTAATTGCAACCAAAATAAAAACTCAATCCAAATCCAAAGAAAATGGTTTAAAAATATTAATATCTTTGCATTACTAATTATTGAAGGCAATAAAAATTTGAATTTGGAAGCAACGTAAAGGGTAAAGGAAGGTAGAATTGCGTTGATTCTGCAAGACCAGAAAAAAAAACTCTCTCCTCCAGGTTTGCTGTACCGATCATGGTTCTCTGTTACAAACAAACAGTAGGTCGAATGTATTCACTTTATCTAAAGCCAGAAAATTACTGATAGAAACTTCAATATTCGTAACTTTTTCGTATCTTTGAGTTTCTTAATGAAGTTATACCTTTTTAAAGGAATTTCATATCTGTTGAAATGTGAAAATTATGTTTAACTAATTCTTCATCCGTGTTCACTCAACCAGAAAAGTAGAAAGTGGGGCAACAAACTGATTTTAGTGTTTTGATGTAAACTGGAGAGCTATCTCTCGATTGAAACAAGCAACTGAGATGAAACAAAAAATAAGAGAAAGCCTGATCTTTTCTCTTTAATGTAATTTACAAAACAACTTAATGATGTTGAGATTATAAATTGAAAAGACTCGGTTTTTGATTGTACCAATTTTTAAGACAGGCTGTAATTGATTCATTGACAGGACATTATATCTAATGTTTTAATACCAAGCCACAGGATCTTCTTTAAGTGGCATACTTGCTATTTGGTGTTGTATAGGAATTGTATGTGAAATTCTATCTTGATTTATGGATCAATCAAGGAAGTTTCATAACTGTTGATTAGTCTTAATACACCTAACGTCCCTTAGGTGCTTCAAAAACCCCACCTGATAAAAATCAGGAGCGGGGATCCCTCGCTTTGATTCGTGGGAAATTTCTCCTAGTTCTGACAACAAAAATACCGATACCTCATCTTTTGGCGGTGATTGTCAGATTTTCCTTGGAACGTAGAAGTAGTGAGAGGCAACTTTTAACTTTTTTACAACAGAAGGTAATGATGAATATTTGTAAAAATATGATTTTATAGCTTAAAATCTTATTCTGAGTTTCATTATGATATCATTTCCAGTAACTGGGACTGTGTAAACTGTTAAAATTTCGGCGTTTGTTTAACGGAAAATACCCTAGCCCCTAGAGGTGAATTTGCCGTTATGAATGAAGAACAGTGTGATGCTTTATCGATGTTTGTATGAAGGAAAACACATTATTGTGTGTTTAAAGTCATTAAAATGCTCAAGAATCTCTTAAATACAGTAATTTACTTTCTACGATGCAACCATGTTTTAACGGAGGCATACTGGCAGCGGGGATTCCGGTATTCTACCGATATAAAACGTTATTTTTTGTGTACTGTGTACAAGAAAAATGCGAACATACAACCTTGTTAAATGAAAAATTGCAATTTTTCAAGGGCCCCTGTTTTTTTTTTTTGTACAACAAAATGATTTTATATTCGTGATTTGCATTAGGGTACCACCTGCCATTGAAAAGTCGCACATTCCAAAAAAACCACCCCTAACTGTATGTGTTTTGCGATTAAACTTTCAGGGTATGGTGCGCAATATCGCGTTTAAAAATCTGGAACATTCTGTGAAATACGGGATTTAGTTGTCATAGATTTTTTTTTCAGAATGAGTTAAAAGTTCATGTAACTGTTGGGTTAGGTTACAGGGTAAAAAAACTTCAGGTTTGGTAGTTTGGTTATATATAATACATCGACCACTTTTCAAACGCCTTTCACACCCAAACACCCCGTTTATTTGTTGTCCTGTCACTGTGACTCTTTAATATTTTAATTTTTGTTTAAACCCATTACTCAATGCCCCGTTCTTTCCTTTAAAATGTATAGAATATAACTGATTTCCAACATATCATTCCAAATTGTGTACAATTAACTTTCTGACATTGCACAATTGTTTAAATATGAATGAGAAAATCTACATGTTGGCATTGTTCCGATCGCAGCAAATTTTCACTGAGAGATTCCAAATTTAAAGGTCCCAGGAAATGAGATGATAAACCTACTCCAAATCTTTACGGGACATTCCATTCCAATAAACAGGGCCAGAAAAAAGAATACATTACCAGTGACATCATTAGTGAAACTGTTGATTTTCAGTCAGTGTCATGAATAGATTCACACCAGTCACCTGGAATGTTCTATTACTCCCTGAAAATCAATAGTTTCACTAATGATGTCATCACCAACCCAAATATTGAATGCTTTCTGGTCCCTCCTTGTAGACTTGACACAAACCACATCAGTTCTATTTGCATTTCCTGGGACCTTTAAGAAGCTTCTCAACTTACTTCTTAGATCCGCTCTTTGGCGTCAAATTTGTCAATGAAAGATCCTTAGTTTTAAGAGCGCAGTATTAGATTTCGAGGGGAGGGCATGTACTTTTTGGGTCGGGTCGGATTTTTTTACTCTTTTTCCTACGAAGGCGATTTTTCGCCGCCTTGGTGAAGGCTTTTGATTCCATTTTAAGTATACGTTTGTTTTAGAGGTGGGTGGGAGAAGTTACTCTTCAGTAGGACATTTTTGTGTGTGTCACAAGTGGGCTATCAGAAAACATCCACCCCTTGTTATCTAATAGATCGTTCCTTATATTGCTAGCCGCACATTTCCGTCACTTAAAAAGTTTAGTGAACGCCCCAGGACATACCACCTCATTTCCAGGTGAATTTAATTGGTATTGGGATAAATTTACAGACCAAATTGTTGCTCTCTATCAAATTCTAACTTCCACAGCTTTTCTTTGAGATAAAGACGAACCAAGAGTCCGTCAAAAATTCAGCAAAATGTTTTGCACTTTTAAACTGTTATCTTAAATTCAGTACGAGTTGAGGCACGATCTCTGTCGAAAAGCGAACACGCTCATGTCGATATCGAATAAATTTGATCTTTGCACGTGAAAACAAGACCATTTCGAATGTAAATGAAAACCGATGCAATCTTTTCGCTATCTTTCTGTATATCATTTCGGATTCCGTGCGGGTTTTCTTGTTGGTTCCATAGGGATTTTATAAATAAATTTTATCAGCGCGGATTCCGTGCGATAAAATATGCTCTGATGTTTTGACAAAAACAATGCCATGATTATGTTTATTTTGTTTCGTTCACATGTATGGTGAAGCGCTTTTTTTTTACCAGAACAATAGGAGCTAATAGGTGCGCACATGATCACAGTCATAACAACCCCCTCTAAACGCATTAATCAAACATTCATTAAATCTATCTGCGATTGTCGACACAGATTGAATTTTAATTTTCAGACTGTGACAAAAGCTTGTATCTTAAAAGGTGATTGCGTTATTTTAATAAGTACCATTTACAATGCTTATAATGAGCAGTTAAACTGAACGCAATGATTTAGCATTTTTAAGTCTGACTAGCAAACAGATTACCTCGTTTATTTCATAATTATATGCTGAAATCAAACTACGTTTTTGTGACATTTGTCGCACCGTCTCCGGCAAATAAACATGCAGTGATTGACACTCTATACGTACACTTAACAGCTGATTGTGGTACACACCAGTAAAAAATAAACAATCAATAAACACGACATATGTCATGGTGCCAAATATCGCGCGTCAAAGTTTGGGACAGTTTTGATCACAAGTCATACTTTCGAAGCTTTTCGAAACGCAATTATACAGCCTGTCTCAAAAAAAGTGGTACAATCAGAAAAAAAATCGGTTAAATATGATATTTCAAAATAAGTCATTCTTATTTGGTATAATATTAAAGAACAAAGACCAGGCTTTCCAATGATGTTTGTTTCACTTTATTTGCTTTTGTCAATCCAGAGATATAATCCATTTAGTGCGATACACCAAAATCGATTTTGTGCCACTTTTAAGCATGGGCAGAGTTGTTTCGCGCAGTTATGTCATGCTGTCTTGAAGCTTACAAAAGAACAAAACACATATTAAAGTAAACAAAGGAAGTTTAGTTTTATCAACAAAAGTTTTAATAGTCAACATAATCAGTTCAATGATAAATATCTTCTGCTTTCCATAATAAACAATACAAATATTTATTGCACGTCAATGAAATGGAGCTTTGAATTTATTACAAAATTGGTATCTGTTAAAATCACTCCAGAAGGAATGTAATTGCATCTTTGTGCATTTACTAATTGTTGAAGTCAATAACAATTTGAATTTGGAAGCAAAGTATCAAGGTGTTGGTAGGAATTTGCATTTCATGATACTTCAAGACCATAAAAACTCTTCCATAAAAAAAAAAAAAAAAAAAAATTTTAATTTTCAGACTGTGACAAAAGCTTGTATCTTAAAAGGTGATTGCGTTATTTTAATAAGTACCATTTACAATGCTTATAATGAGCAGTTAAACTGAACGCAATGATTTAGCATTTTTAAGTCTGACTAGCAAACAGATTACCTCGTTTATTTCATAATTATATGCTGAAATCAAACTACGTTTTTGTGACATTTGTCGCACCGTCTCCGGCAAATAAACATGCAGTGATTGACACTCTATACGTACACTTAAAGACACTATCAGTGATTTATCCGAAAGAGTGAAAATATTTGAAATTAGTTCAAAAGTGAAGAATAAGTCTCTGACATTCTCATAAGTTACCTTTTCAAACTGAAGAATTAACAGAAAAGGAAGCAAACGGCAGTTTTCAAAGATACGGATCTCCATTCAATTACGTGTTGTAGTAAGTGTCCGAACGGACAATAATGACTAAAATTTCGGATTTTGCCCTTATTAGGTTGCTTTGGTCCTATCATTTGCAGGGTGTGTTAGGATACCTATACTTGTTACAAACATTCAAAAATCTGATTTTTGATGATTTTTTCGATTTTCTGATTTATCAAATCACTGATAGTGTCTTTAACAGCTGATTGTGGTACACACCAGTAAAAAATAAACAATCAATAAACACGACACATGTCATGGTGCCAAATATCGCGCGTCAAAGTTTGGGACAGTTTTGATCACAAGTCATACTTTCGAAGCTTTTCGAAACGCAATTATACAGCCTGTCTCAAAAAAAGTGGTACAATCAGAAAAAAAATCGGTTAATGTGATATTTCAAAATAAGTCATTCTTATTTGGTATAATATTAAAGAACAAAGACCAGGCTTTCCAATGATGTTTGTTTCATCTTATTTGCTTTTGTCAATCCAGAGATATAATCCATTTAGTGCGATACACCAAAATCGATTTTGTGCCACTTTTAAGCATGGGCAGAGTTGTTTCGCGCAGTTATGTCATGCTGTCTTGAAGCTTACAAAAGAACAAAACACATATTAAAGTAAACAAAGGAAGTTTAGTTTTATCAACAAAAGTTTTAATAGTCAACATAATCAGTTCAATGATAAATATCTTCTGCTTTCCATAATAAACAATACAAATATTTATTGCACGTCAATGAAATGGAGCTTTGAATTTATTACAAAATTGGTATCTGTTAAAATCACTCCAGAAGGAATGTAATTGCATCTTTGTGCATTTACTAATTGTTGAAGTCAATAACAATTTGAATTGGAAGCAAAGTATCAAGGTGTTGGTAGGAATTTGCATTTCATGATACTTCAAGACCATAAAAACTCTTCCATTATGGTTCTCTTCTAACAAACAACAGTACGTCGAATGTTATTCACTTTATCTTAAAGCCAGGACTTACTGATCATAACTTCCACTATTACGTAACTGTTTTCTTATCTTTTAGAGTTTCTTTATGAAGTTAATTCCTTTTTAAAGAGTTTCATATCTGTTCAAATGTGAATAACTTATGTTTAACTACTTCTTTCACCATTTTTACTCAACCAGAAAGTGGCACAAACTCGATTTTTGTGTTCCGCAGTAAACTAGAGTTATCTCTCGATTGAAACAAGCAAATGAGATGAAACAAAATTCCTGGAAAGCTTGGTCTTTTCTCTTTACCCAAAACGACCTACATATATTGAGATATAATATTGAAAAAAAATCGGTTTTTGATTGTACCATTTTTTTTTTTGAGACAGGCTGTAGTGAGTCAGTATCAGATGAAATGTATTGTTTTGTCTTTAATGCACGGAATTCGATCCAACCACTTAATTGCGGCCAATGTTAGAACATCCATATAGGTACCAATACAACAATACAATACGATGCCCTGGATTAGCAAATCGCCGCTTGTCCCTTTAAAAAGTCATTCGTTGACAAGTTTCGGTCGATTTTTTGACTTAGGAATTTCTTTTCACTTGACTAGAGCTAAATTTTTACGAATGTTTGAAACAGAATTCATCTCACCGAATTTGTAATTCATTGGCTTATTGTGTTTCAGGAGTGGCTAGGAGGTTAAAATTTTGAGCACGTTTTATTTGCCAAAGATCTTATTTCAGAGTAACTTCGATACCCATTGTAAGCACGTGGTTCGTTCTCGAGTTTTAGCTTACTCCATCAGCTTATAGCGTTTAACTTATTAACATTTCCTCGAACGAAGTTATGTAATACAAGCATTGCCGTGTGCATGTTTTTTGTTTTCACTTTCCATTCTTCGAGTTCGGTGCCACTTAAATAACTCCGGTGCAAATCGTATAAATTTCGTAAGTGTGTAAAAAGCTCCTTGATACGCTTAGGAAAATTGGGTTACAACGCGTTCAATATCTAACCTATTCTGCCCTTCAGACACAATTACCTACCCCATGCTTATCTTTAGCCGTACTTCTTGGCAAGTGCTATCCCTTTAGCAGTTTAATCTCAAATATACGTCGCAGGTATATACGGTCTTGAGGATTTTAATTTAAATGAGATTTCGTCTTCCCCACCGCCTCTTTTTGTCGTTAAACAAACTCTGACATATATCTCTTTCTTCTTTTCAATTTGGCCTTTGAAACTTTGTAAGGATAGGTGTATGAATCTAACACTTTCCCCCACTTGAGAACCAAAAGTACGTTTTTCGAAACCTTAAATCTCAGGGCAACATTTGCCAAGATAGCCGTTTTCAAGGCGCTCTACTAACTTCACACTTCATTCATGAGGTTTCACACTCTGGATTACAAATCATGCACAGATCTATTAGGAGGCAGAAACCATGCGAGGAGTGAAGCATATCTCTCTACCTAAAACTAAGAAAATAGCAGACCATGGCGAGACTTCTAATGTTGAGGTTGGAATTTTACCTCGCCTCGTTCCTGCTCCCACTAGCAGTTCACTACGTTCAACTCAGGCATAGCCCTTGTTTCAATCTGTCCAGGCTTTGCGTGGCCATTTGCACGAATTTAATAGTAGGAAGACGTTTTAATACAGGAAAGATTAAAACACACGAGCAATTTATAAATCAGGCTGTCCGCCCTGACGAGCCCACCCTTTGTACCTGACCAGAACGGGTATTTGTTGATTTATCCTGCAGACCGCCAGCAAGTATCTAAATGTGTTCAGAAAACTGATTTTGGGCATTTTGTGTTACAACATCTGCAACCATGTCAGATCAACTGACTGCTCATATGGTATTGTTTTCCCTCATTAATTAAGTTGTTGACCAAAAATAACAAATTTATTTTTTTGGGCCTTTTTGGGTCCAAAACAAATGACTTTGGGCCAAAAATATGATTGTTGAGATTTTGATGTTATTTGATATCTTCAAACACTTTCTCAGAAAAATTATTCCCACCCTTTTATTAATTTTGACTATTTTACATTTAACGAATCGTTTTAAATAACATAGATATTAAAAAATAAAGAAACTAAAAGCATTCCAGCGCATTTAATGGCATTTTTAATATTGTTTTTTGAACTATGATGCACCTAACATGTTTAAAAGTAAGCACAAAAGCCTCAAAAACAACATTCACAACAACAGTTCTGTTTGACCTAAAGTGTGAATGCTTTTACTTTTCAGGAAAATGTAGCAGTATGTTAACTTTAAAGGGGCAATTAGGATATGTTCAATGATTGCGATATCACATACATCGGATAAACATTCATATAGTGATGTTTGCCTCCGAAATTGGTTTTCTGATTTCCACTGTATTTGGTGAATAGAAGTCATGTCGTTTTCGGAAGTCAAGTTTTTTAAAAAAAAAAAAAAAAAAAACCCAATATGGTAATTATAGTCATAATTACTAATTAATGGTACAAAAAACAAACGAAACTAAAAGCATTCCAACTTCCAGCGCAATTTAAGTCATTAATGCGCTGATATTAGTGATTTTTTTTAAAAATTCGCATCGGACTTATATGACTAAAATATGGTCTATATTGTAGTCATAATTACTAATTATGTAGTAAAAAACAAAGAATAAAAGTCATAATTTCTTTAAAACATAATTATTTACAAAAAATATTGTTAAAAAAAATATTTTTCAACTAATGATGTACATAACTTGTTAAAAAAGTAAGCACAAAAGCATAAAAAACACAATAAACACAACACATTTCGGTTTGACCTAAATAAAGTGTGAATTCGTTTCCTTTTACGTAGAATTACAGTAGTGTTAACTTTATAGGGAAGGCTCAAGCTAGATAATTTTACAATGAGTGCTATATCATCGATAACATTCACATAGTGATTTTGGCTCCCGAAATTGGGATTTTTCCTGATTCATGTATGGTTTGGGCGTATTGTAGTCATAATTAACAAATGAGTAAAAAACAAGAAAATAAAAACATTCCACACATTTAAGGGCATTTTCTCTCAACATAATGTTATATTTGAACTAATGATTAGAAACATGTTTACGAAGCACAAAACATTAAAACATCATGTTAAAACATTTTTTGAACTGACCTAAAAGTACAATGCTCTCGACTTTTTAATTATTGAATTATAATAAAATAGCTGTGTTACCTTGAGGGGGCGTCTAGGGTATGTCAAACTATGTTTTCGTCAACGGAAGAATTCAAAATTGTGATTTTGGACTGAATTTTGATTTGCTAATTTCCCTGTAAATGTCCTGTGATACTTCAACAAGCATTAGTTAAAAACAGTTTGAAAAATATTTTAATTTTGTATTTTTCTTTAAAATTATAAAAAGTTAAGAAAAACCAAAGAAATATAAAGTTTTCATGGTCTTTTAAACCTACTGCCTCCACATTATGTTAATTGAATAAAATCAGCTGACCTCAGACTAGTGGGGGTTGGTGTGATTCCCTTAGTTTGTCATGCTAAAATTGATTTGTTGCTGTTTGGGTTCAATGAACCGAAACTGTCAGAAAAATGTGGTTCAGACTTAATGCCCCCCAGGGGGGAAAGATTAGTACAGGGAAACATGTAAAATCGAGTCAAATTGTGTTTTAATGTCAAACTTTCGTCCTATAAGGGATTATACAAAGTCTATATTTGCCTAGTTCCGACCTTAGTTAAAGCGCTATAAAATCCCCTTATGGTTCAAGGTCATCCTGGGGGTAAATTTACCCAAGCCATATTTTGTGAAAAAAACTGGTGATAAGTTTTTTTTAATTGTCTCACAAGATCCAAATGTATTATTTTACAGTGGGTGACATTTGGTGCTATTACATGGCACATGTCTCAAGGGTCTATGTCTATGGGGGTCACCAAAATTTGCCTATAATATTGATATCAAAAAATCAATTAAAATGCATTTTCTGTTTCAGATACACAAAGAATATTTTACAGACACCACTTTACCACATCGGGAGCATTTACCAGACTGTGGGCAACCGGGGGGTGGGGTTACAGGGGAATACATAGGAGTTGGAAGGATAATGGGGATAGGTAGCAGAGATGGGCTGGGGGGGGGGTGGGAGCGATCAGGGGGAAAATTAGAGGGTGGAGGAGGATCGGGTGCAGGGCATGATGGAATCGGGTGGTGTAGGGAGAGGGGGAGGATGAGGGGGTACGGAGTTGGGGGGGGGGTGGGGTGAGGAGGGGGGGGGCAAGGACGGGGATTCACGAGCTGAGTGGGGGAGGGGGGGGGCAGTTGGGGGTCCGTTTATATTGGTGGGGGTGGTGAGGTGGGCGGGGGTGGACGGGGGTGTGTTGGGGAGAGGTGGGGTAGGGGTGGAGTGTGGGTGAATGGGAGGGGGGTGTAAGAAGATATGGTTGCTTGTGGGGTGGGAGGGGGGGGGGGGGGGCTGGTGAATAGTGGTATGTGAGGGGGAGTGAGAGAGGGGGGGCGGGGGGGTGTGACATGAAGAACTAGCAGGGAGGGAGGGGGGAGTGGTAGGTGGGGGGGGGGGCGATTGGTGGGGGTTGTGAGTGGCCCTCTGCTGCCTCTATATTTTTTTAACCCTTATGAGGAGACTAAACGCGTTAGTGTACATTAGAACACATTGACCGCATGTTAATTTTTTCCTTACTTACTTTCCCCTTGAACAAGGGGCATCAGTCCGAACATTTGCTCCCTCATTTTCTGACAGTTTAGTTCCTATTGAACCCAACAGCACAAATCACGGGAATACCAACCACCCCACACTATGTCATTAAATCAAACTTTATTTTATTCAAATTAACATAATTTGGAGGCAGAATGTTTAAAAGACCATAATACTTTTAAATTTTCCTGTGTTTTGTTTTTACATTGATTGTTAATTATGACCCACGTGTGTCGTTCAAATTGTTTCAACTGAATTTTAACTCCAGCTACATGAATTTTAAGTATCAAGTACTTTCAGGAATTAGCAAATCAAATGTTCAGTCCCCAAATCACAATTTTGAAATTATTCCTGTTGACTCAACAATTATTTTACATCCCAGACTCCTCCTTAAAGGTAACACAGCTTTACTTCTACTAAAAAATTGAGAGCATGGTATTTTAGGTCAGTCAAAACTGTTTTTAACGGTTAATTAAGGATTTTCGTGTCTTACTTAAAACATGTTTCTAAATCATTATTCACTATACATTTATGTTGAGAAAATGACCTTAAATTCTGGGATGTTTTAGTTTCTTTGTTTTTTTATACCTTATTTTGTAATTATGAATATAAATAGCCCATAACAAATCCAGTTGAAATCAGCAATCCCATTTTCGACCAAAATCACTATGTGAATGTTTATCCCATGATATAGCAATCATTGTATTTGTAACATATCCTAGATTGCCCCTTTAAATTTACACTACTTAAAGTAAACGAATCACACTTTAGGTCAACCAAACTTTGTTATGTGCTTTTTTATGCTTTTGTGCTTACTTTTAACATGTTATTACTCATTATTGAAATAAACCATATTGAAGATGAACCTAATGCGCTGGATGCTTTTATTTCTTTGTTTTTTACTACATAATCTGTAACATGACTAAAATCAGCCCATATTGGTTAAACTAAAACGCTTTCATCTAAAACACATGACGTCTGATTAGCAAATCAGTGAAATCAGAAAATCCAATTTTTTGGACCAAAATCGCTATGTGAATGTCCATCCGATGATATAGCATCATTGTAACCATATCCTAGATTGCCCCTTTTAAAGTTAACACGACTGTAGATTCTACTTAACAGTAAAAGCATTCACACTTTAGGTCAAACAGAACTTGTTGATGTGTTTTTTATGCTTTTGGCTACTTTAAACATGTTATGTGCATCAAAATTCAAATAAACATATTTTGAGAAAAATGCCTTAATGCTCGGGAGGGCTTTTATTTTCTTTACTTTTAATTTCTTTTATTTGTGTAGTGTGGTCGAGACGTAAATATATCCAAATTAATTAAAATTGGTAATTTTCTGATAAAGCTTGTTTTTGACGATATCAAATACATCAAATCTCAAAAAAGCATATTTTAGCCCAAAAAGTCACCTTTTTTGGCCAAAAAATACATTTGTATTTTTGGCAACACCTCTTCTGAGAAACAGACCATAGAGGCATTTGATCTGACATGGTTGCCAGCTTGTACAAAAATTCCCACATTATTTTCTGAACACATTTATGATCTTGGTTGGCTGTCTGTAGTCGATTGTAGGGCTCCTGGATCCTTTGTGGGCACAACACCACCCGGGAGTTGGACCTTTGTTTACTTTACTTATCTGTCCTAGATAATGTAACCCCTTCAATGCTACAGGAGATTTCAAACTAAAAAACAAATGTTCAAAAATATGGGAGAATAAAATGTCGATATATCATACAGTGTGAAAAATGATAGCAAATTTGTCGGTGCTTAGCAAGACGCCTTGATCAAGGCTATTGCCAGAAAGCTATCTTTGTGGATCTACTGCAGATCGGAAAATATGAATTACTGTTTAATGGTACCGGTGTCAGGTTGATCCGCCGTCCTGCCTGTAGGTGGGAAAATGTTACAACTGCACTTATTGCACTGCTACTCTTGACCACTCACTGAATATCATATTCAGCATTATATAATCTCTCATTTTTTTATTTTGTTCACGTTTTCATTCTGCGGAAATTTGATGAAAATAATCTTGTATTTTCAATGTTTGTCACCTTTCAATTCACGCTAATGTAGCGAATATTGGAAGGTGTCGGATCCGACAGAATCTTAAATATCGGAAATAAGCCACAAAAAGATCAACCAGCAAATCGAGTATGGCGATCGCCTGCGCCGAAGCCTACAAAGCAAGTAGCTTGCCTCTAGACATTAGCTAAAAATCATCACCGACGACCTAGCCCCCGTTGCCTTGAAAACATACTCCAAGTGTGATGACGTATTTTTAGCATGCCTCATTGCGTGATGTCCAATGATGTGATTTTCCTGGTTAGAGAGGGCGCGCTTACTCGGTCAAAGGGTTTTCGCACTCGAGCCCACGCACACAGCCCCCTTGGGAACAAGGGGACAATAAACCACACACTGTATTCGTCTCCGGTCATTTATTATTCCCGTCGTGTCTGCGCAACGCCCGTGGGGGCACATTGGCGCTGGATCAGCGCTCGCCCCATAAACATAAGTTTGTGGGTTTCGCGCCCCTCTGTCGCCAATTGGTTGTGCACTTGGGCAAGGCACGTCCACTTTCCCCCGCTTGCCTCTCTCCACCCAAGAGTGAAAAATGGGTAACCCACCGCGCATTTGCTGAAGGCCAAACTGACGCGCTGTGGCAACCACCCCCACAGCAACATTTATGAGGAGTCTGGCCAAACGCGCAAAGCACCTATTTTGCAATTTTGCATTTTTTTTTTTTTAAAAAAAAAGGCGGTTTGTTTTTTTTTGTCATAGAGTTAATTGAATGGGTCACTGCCCTATCTATGACATGGCATTGTGGTAAATTAAGGGTGCCTTTTTGTTACATTAGTTTTAAACTTTGCTTTTTTGTCATTTTGACACTCTAATAAACACAATTTTTATGGTGCCATTTTTTTTTTCCGAATGTCCTACTCTTGATTTACATATTTTGACACAATTGGGTACCATAACCCTATTCAGCCCAATGAATCTTTAATTTGATAACTCAAACGTTAATATAACTACAAACTACAGGCTATGCAGGTTACTCTTCACAATTCAAAACTGGTGCTATGAATTCCAGTGTCGGTTTCTTTTTCAAAAATAATTGAGTGTTTTTGCTGCAAATCAATCAAAAATATTGTTTGTCATCCTTACCCCAACAACCAGGAAAGACCCACCTGGTACCCTTGTGGATACAGGCCTATGTCCCTTTGGCGGCCATTGGATTTCAAATGGCGACGATTTCTTTTCTTCTCATATTTTGAATATTATGCATTCACTTAAATCACATTATGATTAATTTCGCTCATTTCTTTTTCATATTTTGTAAAACTAAATACTCAATGGCTTTGATGGGACTCTTAGGGGCCATTTTGGAATGTTTGCTATGCATAAAGATGACTGCCTTCTTCTTGCGTATGAGGCAGTACCTAAATGCGTTGAATTTGGTGGAGCCAGCTCACCTGATTGGTTGTGTTTTGAGAGGTCTATATCCAACCGTGGACGAAGTATGGACTCATTGAGAATGTATTTGCAGTCTGTAATGAGAGGCACATTGGCAGGCTGGAGATGGTCGAGTCACCCATCGGTGCATGTTGCTGTTGTGAAACTACTGACTCTTTAGTGCGAATCACATTTCAATGTGACCCTTTCCTTGCGGGGAAAAATCTACTACGGTGGGAGTTTCTGCCATAGGTGTGATAGTGATTTGGTCTGGTCATGGTTATCTAGCCAGGCGTGGTTCGCATGTCTTAATATGTTGAATGGGGACTGGAGAGTTTAGCGGCTTGTCGATATTAAGGTCGACGGGAGCGCAGTCTCTGTCTCCGAGCTGGTCCTGATTCTTTGAACAGTAATTCGCAGCAGGTGCTTTTTTTGACAAAACAGACCTTTTTCATCGGTTTTGTGTGTGAATGGGGGTCTCTCCTGAGCACTGCAGGTGCAATGCCCTGAAAGCACGTAGAAAACTCTCAATGAGTAGGACGAAGGAAAGCCAGTAACGTTTCTTATGGTCTCGTTGTGTAAGAGCTATTGCGCCATACTGGGGTGGCATATTCAGCAGTGTTGTAGACCAGAGCCAGGGCGGTGGTCCGTAGAGTGGATGGACTAGCACCCCATGAAGATCCAGCAAGGCGACTCAGGAGGTTATTCCTCGAAGATACCTTTGCACATACTGACTCGAGATACTGCCGATAAGTAAGCTGCCGATCAAGCTTCACTCCCAGATAAGTTGGTGTAGGATTGTATTGCAGAGGCGCTCCATTGAGGTTGATTTGGAGCTGGCGATGAGCCTCTTTGGTGTTAAGATGAAAGGCAGTAGCGGTGGTCTTAGCTTCACTTAGCTTGAGTGTCCAGGCCATATCTGCAGTAAGTGTACTTTCTACTTTAGTCCAGCTTCTGTCCGAGTGAAGAAGGGCAAGATCGTCGGCGTAGCCGTATTGTCTAGATGTTGTTTGAAGCAAGTCACTGATGTACAAGTTGAACAGCATGGGAGCCAATACTGATCCTTGTGGGACTCCGTTCCTTGGATGACGCAGTCGACTGCTCTGCCCATCACTTGTCTCAAGAACTAAGCTACGGTTTGAAATCATGTTACATATGAATTTTACACGGTTCCGATCCGGGATGGTCTTGAGAACCTTGAGTGTCAAGCCCTGGTGCCACACGGTGTCATATGCTGCAGTAAGGTCCACCAAGATGACGCCTGCCTTGCGACGCTTCTCAAATCTCTCCTCAATATCATTTGTGAGCTTTACAATATGATGGACAGTGTTCCGACCACGGCGAAATCCTGCTTGTTCGTCAGGCAGATGGGATTCGACGACTGGCTCCAGCCGGGCAAGGATCAGCCTCTCAAGGAGTTTGAGGGAAACACACAGTAGTGATATTGGGCTGTAGTTCTTTGGGTTGTCAACAGGCTTGTTTGGTTTTGGGATGGTCTTCTTTGCTATCTTAATAAAGAGTTTACATAGTGCTGTGTAAGAATTGTCCAGATTGGAGGAGGTAGGTGTCGGAAGGTTGGGCACTTTTGAATCCACCAGGTTCTCAAACTGGTCCCACCCAGTCTGCCTTGCGGAAGTTCTACCTTTTTACTGGCTTTGTTGGTACAGATTTAGCAAGGCTGTCCTGAGCGATCAGTGGTGGTCTATGTTGAGACTTCGGAAAAGCGTTCGAGAATAATATGGTGAACAGAATGTGCCATCCAATTTAATACAAATGCAGGGTCAGGATTTGAGGTTGGTTCCACCTTCCGGAGTAGAAACTGTGGTTGCTTGGTCGACAATGTTTTACGGCCAGATTTGGAAGCCCGGTCCTCTAGGGTGGATCGTCAGGGTTGGTATTCCTGTAGCCCAGATAATGATATAAACTGTTGAAGCAACAGAGTAGACCAAGGGGCACCATAAATAGGTAGAAAATCTGCATGAATCCGGTGTGTGCAGCTAGTGTATAGCCGCTAATTTTCAGGATGGACTGTCAGTGGCGTGTATCTCTTGGAGGAGGATCGCAGTGACGTGACTTTGTGCGTTTTTGTAATGATGTTCAATGATGTGATCGTTACCCTAGTGAGTCCATCCATCAGTTGAAGCACAGAGATGCCATCCGACTTGACATCATTGATGCCTGCCCTGATGAGGGTACGTGTTCCAGACTGACGTTAGATTGTGTCTTCTGACGGGGATGATAAAGACAGAGAGTTAAAAAAGACAACAGGGTGTTAGCGTAGCGGGCCCAGATTGATTATCATTCTCCCGATCAAAATCAGTTTCCGGGGCTCACCACAAGGAGGTTGATAATCTTGGCGGCTTTAAAAAAAGTATAACAGCACAATATATGAACCAATAGTTACTCACTAAACCAGAATTAGAGTCTACATAGTACATGGTGTTATACATAAAGTAGTATCACTGATCAGAATCAGGGCTTACATCATACATGGAGTAACGATGATGTGGCCTTCTGGAAATGTTAGTCTCAAACTTCTACTATATTGCACAATGACTTTTGAAGTAGAAGAAGAATACTACCATGTTTGTTAACTTTGACGATGTGAAATGCTTCATTATGTTTAGACTTAGTCAAAATGCATAACAAATTCTTCGTCATAAAGACATCAAAATTTAACCAAAAATGCCACCATGTTAGTTTCTTATAGCTATATTGAAGATGATTACCATTCTGAACAATGCCTTTTATAACCTTAATGTATTCTATTTCAAATTTTTTTGCAATAAAATATGGAAAATATTTTAGTAGCGCCTCCTTATGTATTTTATATGGACATATTAAAGCGGCACTGGCACATTTTCAAAAAATATGAAATTCTTCCATTTGTCTCAAAATGATATTCTAGGCCATTGGAAGAAACAGAGAGATATTTTACACATAAAATAACATATCCCAAAACCGAGAGGGGACAGTGTATGAGGATAAAGACATTCCAGGTAATTTGTAGGCAACTTTTAAGTTTCCCCCCCCCATTCCTTGTTTCCCTTTATATTATAACTTTACCAACAAATGTGATAGTACATGAATATTTTTGACTCGTAAGCACTGAAATATTAAAACCACAAAGGAAATAGACCGACTCAAACAGGGTGCATAGCGTGGGACACATGCTACGGCGTGCGTGTGTTCTTGGTTAAGCGCCATTTTCGTCGTCTGCTGATTTAATGTCGCCGGGCGCTTAAATATAAAATCGTTCTGGTTACCCATAGGAAAGCTGATTGGTCTTAATCATTTCGGGTGAGGGCTTTTGTGTATAAAAGCTTACAACCATGCAAAAATACTAATCGAGTTTGAAAAACCTAGCGGGCGCACTATTTTTCAATGGGCCAGTGTCTTTAAATCCAAAATTTTGTTGAAAATGGGCGCCATATTTGTTTTAATCGCCATTTTTATTAAAACATTTTTATTTATAAAATTTTAAAGTGATTTTAAGCGTGTTGTAATAATTATGTTGGGACAATGCATCCTAAGAAAGTTAACAAATTGCTAAAACAAAAAGTACAACTTTATGTCAGCTTTGTGCAGAGTATGGTTGAATATGTGATCGGCGCATAGCCGCCTAGAGATGTTTGTCAAGGGATGCAATAAAACTCAAGGACATGTGCTGAGAAAATGTGTCTGCTTTATGTCCTGTTATGTGCAATAACATGCTGAACATGATGACCAGCTGCCGCCATTTTGAAAGTCAAGATGAGACCTTGCATAGAGGATGTTAGAAAAACATATGCACACTAATTTTGCATTGGACAATTTATGCAATAGATTGAAAGTTAATTGCTGAGGAAAAATGTGGTCCTTTATGTCTGTTATGTGCCAGAAATGTTGGAATATTGGATATGGCGCATTTTGAAATTCAAGATGGCTTGCCATAGGTATGTTAGGAAAAATATGCACCATATATACAGCCATTGGACAATGTATGCAATATATTAGAAGTAATTGCTGAAAAATGTGTATCTCTATAAATTATATGTCTGTTATGTGCGAAACATGCTAAATATGTGAAAAAATGGCCGCCATTTTGGAAAAGTGCACAGATGGCCTGCCATAGAGATGTCAGGAAAAAAATTAAAATTTTTGTTTCTATACAACATAAAGATTAAAAAAAAAACATTGGTTTCACTAATGTAGCAAAAGTGCAGTCCAATCACCAAATTCCTCATAATGCTATGTACTATAAGGGGGCTTGAAGTCTACTGATGGAGGTTTGTAGACTGATGTATCTATGACAGAGCTGTGCTAAATGGTGATGACTTCGATGTTGTTGTCAGCAGACATAGAGTTTGCTTCTACAACGGTGCCTACTTTCATATTCCTTACGTCCCTGGAGCAAAATGACTAGCAACCTAACGAACACCGCAAAAAAGAGGTAGCGGTATTTGAGTTGTTAGATCTTGGAGCACTTTCCCGTAAACACAAGGCAGGGATCTGTTTTGTGATTTTTGAAAAGTGGCAAAATGGCATTTCGGGATTTAAGGTATATAGCACTTCCATAATGTCATTGTGGTCTCTCGTTGGCAAGGACCTTTGATTATCAGTTCCCCTGTAGGTTTCCTGCAAATATAGGACATTGCATTAGCGATTGTTAAACAATCAGCAATGATTTACTTTTTGCATTAGAAAAACCCTCCACATTCAACGAAACTAGCTGTAGTCAAGGCAGACATTAGAAAAGGCCTGGGCTGGCCTCCAGTCTCCAGGTTTGGTGGTGTAGAGATTAGCTTCACTGGCAAGCAGTTACTGACAGGGGAGACCACAGGACGGTTCTGTACTTCTCCCCCATAACTAGAAAGATTTGTGGTTGCCATATGTTGAAAAATTTGTTCCTTTGGTGATTTTAGCTTATACCTTTGTGTGATATTGTTGTATTTTATCTGTAAGAGTTTTAAATATGAAAGAAACATGCACAAAGATGCCATTTTTCCATCGATTGCTGTTGCACCCCCCGCATAAGTGAGTTGGTGTTTAAGGTGCCAGGTACCCTGATTTTCAGTAAATTTCAGGTGGTCTTACAAAAAGCTTTCAATCTTTTAAATTAAAAGGAGATAACCCCATATAAGTATATATTTATTGAAAGCTTATGCCACTGCAAAGTCAGCGAGGAAAAAATATATGACCTTTGACCTTGAAATATGAAAATTAGGCCCTCTATTGGCCAAAATTTCCTAAATTTATATTTTAGAGCATGATTTTCAAAACACAACTCCTTTTAAGTGGTATGCTCAATATGTATTTTCTATGTTGTTTCTAATAAATAAAGTCTCTTTAAGTACGCTATTAAGTTTTTTTCCCAAATTCCCTCCAGTTTTCGAAACAGCATTTTTGTTAAAACAGATAAAACCATTATTTTTATTAATAAAACCAGGTTGGAACAAGATATCTAAAAATGGCGTAATAGGATTGTTAAGCATGTCATAGGTATTGTTTGTGCCAAAAATCATGAAAATCTAATGAGCAGTTATTGAGTTTTAGCGATTTTTGTCTAAAAAATGCCGATTTCAAGAAAATTGCGTTTTTATTTAAAAAACACCTAATTTGCATATTATGCTAATTAGATTTGGGAAAATGGAAAATTGACTATAGATTGAAGTAAAGGTTTAATTTTAAAAAGTATCTACACCATTACCATGTTTCAAGTAAGTCCATGGTCCTATTTTTGAAATTTCTCACCCAGTAATTAATAAAATATACATTAAAAAACAATAAGAAACAAAGAAATTCAATTCTTATGTTTTCTATTGTTTTGCGATCAGCATTTGCGTGACAACTTGAGAAAAATCGATGATAACTTTTGAACCAAATGTCCGATTTGGATGGGATAAAAAACATTTTGAAGAGCACGAAATCCTCATTTTTTTCAAATGATAATCTCAAAATTGATATGTCAAAGTCACATTCAGGGTACCTGGCACCTTAAACAGGTAACTTTAATACAAAAATGTCCACTACAATAAATCAAAAAAAGCTAAATTTTACATCCTAAAAGAGACTTACAATGACGTTAAGAGTTGAGCAATGATGTACGCCCTAATTTCTGCCAGCTCCCTTAGATCTGAGTGATACAGATCCTTTGGGATGTAATCCGTCAACACCATCCATTCTGCGTGCTAGTATGACAAAAGATGACAAGCGTTGTCTTAATAAAGTATGGATGGGAGACAAAAAGGAACAAAAACAAGAAATGTGACATTTGGAAGGATGTGTGGGATGAGGTTAAGTAGCCTGTCATATTCCTTACCGAAATTGTGATACATCTAAGACACAGACATTAATTTTAAGTAACTTGCTAAGAAGATATTCATTGTCATCGAATTGACAGTTAAAGCAGAAATGAAAATTACACAAATCAACTACAAAAGAAGAGCAAAACGAACACCTAATCCGAGAGAGAAACAAGAAGCCGGTGTGGCAGGAGATATAGTCCTCCGGGCTCACAGTCCGGGAACAATGGTGAACAATAGGGCAATCGATTCAGTTGACTCTTCACGCAACATTAGTTTCACGCTTTATTCCGTTGTCGTCTGTGGAGCCCGGACTGTGGTTCCTGCCGGACCATATCTCCTTATCATATCACACCGGTTTGAATTTGAAGGAGCTTTACACCGATATTGAAAGCTTGGCAAATGTTTACTTCTCTAATATGACTTCAATATAATTCAGTTGAACAATGCATTTTTGAACCTTCAAAGATAGCTCAAGTACATCGCGTATGTTTTAAATAACATTTCTCGATAATAAGCAAAGGGTTATCTGTTTTACCATTAACATACTGATAATGATGTAAGATAATCTAAAGATATTCTCTGTAGGTGCTCCACAAACAAGTGCAAATTTAGAAAATCCTGTATTCTCGGAAGATCTTAATGTGTCTCCTCAAGTAGCTTCTAGCTGTGGACAAAACATCAAAACCAAATAAAATGTTATTTGATGTCGTTCACCTTCTTATTTTTTTAAACGTGGGGAGTGGACCAGTTCAATTACACGCTTATTCGTTATATACAGTAAATACGGCATTCATTGATACAATGACACGTATAACAGTATTTGTATATTTTCACAAATTTGGGTACATTGGTGAATTGGGGGCGTTGCACCCCCCCCCCCCTCACACACACACACACACACACAAACTCTAAGAACCCGGGAGTAACATTGCTAGTAACTAGTCTTTTTGTTTCTTATTTTTTCTCCGTTTAGATGGATAGAATTTGATTCCCTAATGTTCCCGTCTTTATTCACTAATCATTAAGATATTTAAACCTTATTTCTGCTGCAATTACCTCTGATGTACCTCGTTCAGTACGCACCGAAAAAGCGAAAGCTGTTCGTTTACCACCTGTAGTCTAGTAACACCATCGTCAAATACGTAGCTCAAAATAAAACATTTACCTGCCGATGGTGACAATAGCATCATCAAAGAAGACGATTTCAAGTTGACATATGATTTGATGCAGTAGTGCTTTGGGCTCTGTGGAAAGAAAAAAGACCTGGACGGAACAGGGTTTTCCCATATTTTAAATTCAGTTCCATGCCATCTAACCATTAATCTCTGCTGACATTAACTGCATGTAGACTTCAAGTTGATTACCTTCGGTAATTTGTATCCTAGCTGTTCAAGGAGTCTGGCTGCGATATTCACTGAAGTCCACTATTTGCCTTGCCCACTTACTCAGTAAAATTACACATTGCTGTTAACACGGCTCGTAATGTCCTCATACTTGGTTTCAAACTCATTAGAAAATACACTTACCGATCTCGCGTTCTAGTTCAGTATGCTGGTATGTGTGTGGTGTGTGTTTGTGTGTGTTTGTGTGTGTATGTATGTGTGTGTGTGCGTGCGTGCGCGCGTGTGTGTGGTGCGTGGCGTTTGTTTATTCTGCCCTTAATCGAGAAAAAGAGAGAAAAAATAATAGGAATTAATTGTAATATAATATTGCACTCTATTCATAATGCTATTATTATTGCAATAAGGCGAAATTCTCTTTTGTTGTGCACTGAATTTGGCGTTAATGCGAAATTCTGTTTCCTTTAAGGATTTCCATTGTTTGCGTGTATCCCACCAAATGATATGGATATTAATTTATGCAAATGAAGTGGAATAACAAAGGATATGAATATTAATTAATTATCATTTTAGGATTATTACTATTATAATATTGCTGATAGTGGAATAGGGGGAAATTTGCTTTTGTTATTCACTCATTTTGGCGATTAGGCGAAATATACCTTCCCCCTAACGCCTCCCTTTGTCCACTAGAATAACAGAGATATGAATATTAATTAATTTAAATAACTACAAGAGCTCATTATAACCTAATGAATTATTAAACCTCCCCCCTAACTATCATGTTAGAGTTATTATTATTGTTATTGTATTCTTATTATTGTTATTCTTATTATTGTTATTATTATTATTCCATTAAAGTAAGCCCGTCACCCAAACACAGTTTAATATAGTTGTCTAAGAAAGTGGTTCATTTTAACACAAGCAAAAAAAAAGAGACAGCCCGCCGCAATAATTAACATATTACGGAACAAAACGTTATATGGTATTGCACTTCATTCCGTTAAAGAAAACCCGTGACCCAAACAGTTTAAAAGTTGTCTAAGAAAGTGGTTCATTTTAACAAAATTAAGCAAAAAAAGCCCTCATCGAACACCCTCATACTTCTAATGCACTTTTATTTAAAAAAAGTATATGAATTCTGTTGAGTTAAAATGTTTGCGGTCCACATTTCCGTATGGATGTGTGTGTGTGTGTGGGGTGTCGTTTGTGTATGTAATTTATGCTTTTGTATTTTCTGTCGTGCATGACATATATCCGAGTATGCTTGTTTATGGGGCCGATCAGGACAGCAGGCAAGTTCAAAACTTAGTTTTTTGTTTTCTTTTCTTTGTTCAATAAACCTTCGAAATGTCCTCGGTTGGTATTCTACAACAAAGTGCAAATTTATACAAATTTGTATTCTCAGAAAATTTCCTCGTGTCCCTTTAAATGAAGAAGACCGTTTTTGATTAAGTCGAAATGTATGTCACAAATAGATCCATGAAAATGTTTATGATGTGTTAGAGTTATGCAACCTTATTCTGCATGTTTTAATGTATTTTGACCTCATTTGGCCTTTTGCGATCTCTAGGTGACATTGAACTTGACCTGTTCAGGTGGTTCTATATCCAATTGTTTTCCAAATTTAATTCTCTACCTCTCTGCCAAATTTGATGATTTTATAACACAATGCACAATTTTTACCACTATCTGCTTAACTAACATTACAATGATGTGGTAAATATGGCCAACTTCGGGACAAAATTGAAAAAAGGGGCAACTTCGGGCACTGTCAAGTTTGGTGTCATTGTTTAGATACGGCATTTTTCTTCCCAATTCATGTTTGATTTCGTCTCCAAATATCATGATAGGCCTACTTTAAGAAATACGGCGTTACAAAACATTCAAGTTTTTAAAAGCCGAAAAGTAGGAGTAAAAACTAGAATAAATGTATCTCATCTTAGGAACATGCTTTGGACTGAAATACTCAGAATTTTGGCTGTAATCGACTCAATCTCTTTGTTTTCGTCTCCACGTGTAAACAAACCACTGCGCATTGGGGATATACCTTTCTGCGCACAGGTCATGACTTATTTATCTGAGCGTGCCACGAAAGCGTAAACAGAGAACCGCTTCTGTCGGCGATTATCATCGGGATGAAAGAGTACTCCCTGCCGAGAAGTGGCCTTTGTTGGTCTATGCTTTTACAATGAGTTGCCAAGTGATATAATTGGGATAATCGGCGTTGCGTAATGCAGGGAAGAGCAGCTCCTTCTCTCCTACCTCTGCTATGCTCGAAATTTTCTGTACATTCGCAAGATCGTAGTCAGCGACGCTTGTTTTAGAAACGAGCACATCCATACGTACCACTCAAAGTTGCAAAAATAACCTATTAGACCTAGAACCGTGAAACCTGAATATGCTTTTCACATATTTAATGGTTGATGTAAACGTGTGCTATTTACTCAGTTTCAAATGCTGTTTATGAAGTATATTCTTATATCCACCTTTCCGTTTGCGAAGTAGGTCATTGTAGATATATCTCTTAACCCTCTACCTGTAGACCAGTCAAATTAGGACAAATGAATACTTAACCCAATTTTATTTTCAACAGAATCATTTCCTTTAGAATTGTATTGCAAAAACGTTTAAGAACAACATATCAAAGGATAACAAAAATTAAGGTATGGAAAAGGTCAAAATGCGTCCAAAGGTATACCAGCATGTCCATCACGTTTCCAGGATTATAGGTAGTGTTTGCGCAATATTCAGGCTGTAGTTTTATAGCTACGGGGCAAAAAAAGTTCCAGGTCAAGGAGTAAAATTTTAGACTTATCTGTTTGTTATAAAATTTTCATTCTATTCGTATCGAAATAAGTACAAACACCCCAGTGAGTCCCAGTCCCAAAATTCATCCTTGCCTGCCTGGAGAACTAAGTACTGTAAGTAATTTCTGTCCTACAATGACGTCACAATAACATCATAAGTCAAGGCAAGTATGAAAAAATAACATTAGTATGGCACTAAAGGCTTTGTGTACAGTGGTCTAAGACAGTGGTTCATTTTAACACAAGAAAAAAGGAGAGCCCGTTACCCTAATAAAGCACAATATAGTATTGCACTTCATTCCGTTAAAGAAAGCCCGTGACTCCAAAACAATTTAAAAGTTGTTTAAGAAAGTCACACAAATAAGCAAAAAAATACCCTACCCGAACACCCCTATACCCTAAAGTGCTTTTATTTGTTAAATTGTTTTGTTGTGTTGTGTGAGTGGTCCACATTTTGTTTCTTTGTTTTGTTGTTGTTGTTTTTTTTTCAATTTCTTATTTCTTTTGTTTGTTTGTTTGTTTTTATAATTATTAGGGTAGTTTTGCGGTAGCTGAAGGACCTTCTGTGCAGAACCTATCGTTATCACCATGTAATTTTGTTGTGGAAGTTGTGCAATGCATATTATTTCGATGATGATCCTGCTGGGATCGAAACTTCAGACCCACACACTAGTGTATAGTTTACTTACACAGCCTATTTTTGTGGATAAGCAGTTTAGCACACATGTACAATTTACTTATTATTTATCACAGCTGTTTGAAAGTCTCATTCATTATAACACAATAATGTTTTCCGAAGTTCATCGTAAGGAAAACTAATTTAGCGCCTGTCGGAAAGAAGCACTTCGCGTCCTTGGTGTTGCTCTTTAAGCTCCATTGATCGCCGAGGAGGGGTATGCTAAATAGCATCCTCAATGCGCCTTTGTCCAGTCATCGCTCACCTTTCAGGCCTCTGCATCCAATCGAATCATTGCATGTCCTTGTCCGCTGTATGGGTTCGCGTCTCTTTGGTCACAACTCATCAGTGCTCCACGTGTGTAGGATGGTTTCTCCTTTCATAACTTCGTTAGAAATTATTTTTCCACCCTCCCCCATTTCCGTTTGTGTTATGCGCTATTTTCCAATTTATTAATTGGAGTAGTAATTTCTTGGCCAAGTTCACTAGGTTCGCCTGCTTCTTCGCCAAAACGGCGCACCTCTGGGTTGTACGTAGACGCAGTCAAGCAATATGCAACGCAGGCGCATACGCAATGGCCAAGAAAATGTTGCTCAAACTATAGTATTTATTAAACGTGCTTAATTGTTGCTCATGGTTATTTCCTTTGAGCTGCTGCAACTAAGTTGCATTGGTTCTCCCTAGTATTTTTTTTTTATGTTTTAAATCTATTGCATTTTGCATATATTCCACGCCTTTGAAATTAATATGCTTTTGGTTTCCTATTTTTGACCATTGTCCCCACGTTTTTTCGTGAAAGTGGTTAGTGGCGGAGGAAAATGTAAAACATTTTGGCAACAAGTATTTACACAAATTGTATTTAGTTTCATTTCTTGGTTAAGGGCACTCTAATAAATTGTAATATAGGTTTTATTCGTGATATTTAGGCCAACCATTTTCACCCGTGGCCAAAAAAAAAACCCAAAGAAGGATCATTGGCGAAAGTAAATATGCGTACTTGTGATCGGACCATTGCTCTAAAGTGTTAGGCCAAAAATAATTATTGTACTTAAGTAATGATTTATTGAGGAACCAATGTTCTCTTGTTTGAAATCCCGGGTTGAAAGCTGTGTTGAAAATCTGCGATTTCTGCTTCGGAAGCGCATACTTGCAAGGATTTAGCCCCTTTGTTGTGCTTATGGTGTGCGCACACTTGCAGCGTCGGGGGGATGCGCGGTGGGATGCTGCTGACTTGAGCTGAGGCTAGTCCGGATGGCCGGACTGTTGAAGGTTCTGATGCGAGTCTGGAGTATTTCCAGTCTCGCAAGAACCTGGGCTTATCTTGTTGGATGTCATTGGTTGGGTTCACTCCCATTGTACGACTGCTTGCTTGGATTAAATTATCCTACGCACAACTGATGCGTCAATGCCAGTTTGGTGTCCTTTCCATTCTTTTCGTCTGGAGCTAACCAGAATAACAAAACATATCAACAGCGAAACACTTTTGACAACTAATATAGTATTAAATCTATTGCACTACCTTCATCAGGTGAAATATACGAAATTTCTTGAGGGAAAATATAATTTTCTTTAAAATGAGCTGAGCATATATTGAGGGGCGATATAAAATACAAATAATGACCTTGTAGGCCTATATAACAATATTCCCGCATGGATTTTTCTGATTTGCAGTGGTAATAGCTCTTGCGTGTTTCCTATTACCTGGTGTCAAAATTGTGTCACAATGCTTAAAGGTGCTTGTTCCGATTTTTGTGATCGTGTTATCTAATTGGTAGGAGAGCCTCACACGTATATACACAGGCTACAATGCTTACGTGGGAAAAACAAACTTGGGTTTTTTATGCTGGACGCGATAATGCATAGTGCAACGCTCTATTCGCTAATGTGCTTCTTCTTAGCGATCCACAAGTCATTGGTAATGGCTTGTGGGGGTGTCAGGATTTTTTCAATGAGTATGCTGATCCGGGCCGCCGTGTATCCATGATACGGAGCTCCTACATGGCCCAAATGTTAATGTGCTCATTATTGAGGGTTACCATTTAAAAACGGCCAGTTTTTTGTCAGTATCTTGAGAACGGATTGGATTTGAAGTGAAATTCAGGAAGACAAGGAGGAAAAAATACGGCTTGTCTCTGATAAATCAAAATTCCGGGTAAATGCAGGGGGGCTTCCAAAGGACGATCGGAACAAGCACCTTTAAAATTTACTGTCAAAATAAAAGACACAATTGCACTAGGCTCAAAGAAGCTGTGTTAGGAGCTTGTTATACTTGTGATTTTGACAGGACCATATGGTCCGGAAGCATATGGTCCTGGAGCATAATTCTGGCCAAAAATCATAGAAGCAGTTCCGAAACAAACAAAATAATATATTTGCTGGAAACAAAAAATACAAGGTTCGCGAGCCCGAAAAAAATAATTCGCCAGTCCAAAATTAAAAATAAAAAAGAATGGCCCATAAAGACCAGAACGTATGCTGAAACGCGTGGCGAGAAAGTAGCAACAAGTGCGTTGCGACATTCGGCAACCGCGTTGCGTGTAGGCCAATGAAAATCATGAATTTCTGTGACGTATTTAAAAAAAAAGACCTTACAACGCGTTGCTAGATACTTCGCAACGCGTGCAAACCTTCACGACGCGTTGCGAGCTTCACAACGCGTGGCAAGCTTCACAACGCTTTGCGAAGGACCACAAGCCATAAGGTTCATAAAGTATTGCCGCAACGCGTTGTGAGAAAGTCACAACGCGTTGCGACATTTCGGCACGCGTTGCTGCCTCGGCTAATCAAAATCATGAATTTCTGTGGACGTATTGCAAAAAATAGATCCACAAGCGTTGCGGCAATACGATATGACCTTATGCCTTCCAACGCGTTGCAAGCCTTAAACGCGTTGCGAGCTTCAACACCTGCGTTGTAACTGCACAAAGCGTGTGAAAGGCAAGGTGGGGGTCATAACGTATTGCGCAACGCGGTGTGAAGGTTGCAACGCGGTGTGAGGTCGCAACGCGTCGTGAGATTTATATTTTTGAAATAAGAACAGGAAATTATTGATTTGAGTGCCTACACCGCACGCGTTGCCGAAATGACGCAACGAGTTGTGACTTCTCGAGACAACGCGAGGCGGCAATACGTTATGGCCTTTATGGCTTGCGATGCTCGTGCCCACTTTGTGAGAAGCGGCTATGGGCCGACCAGGTAACATCGTCAATCAAGAAGCTTATGTTATGTGTGCGCTTTATTCGCGTTAATTGTTTATTGAAGTATTACAAAAAAACGATTCTTCGTCGCGTGAGTTGTCGTGGTGTCCGTCCTAGAGTCTCATCGTCTTGTAATCAAGAGGTCCTGGTTAAAGTCCCACGTCTGACGCTCAATTTTCATCTATTATTTTGGACTTAGAGATTGCAATGGAACTTCAGAGTTGGCAGAACTGCAATTTGCACGGTAAGCATAGGATTCCTGGTTCGGCACCCCTATCCGCTTGTCCACTTTTTGTTGCATGCAGGTATCAGTTTATTTTAGACATACTTTTTTTTCAAAATAAAACTTAAAAAAAGGAAATAGGAATCACACCAACCTACAGTCTCCTTGTTGAAAATTGAAGGGAAGTGCAGAAACAATTGGTATTATTTAATTGACCTAATTGTTTCATTAAATCGAAAATTTTTAGGGATTTTAAAATTCTGTAAAAAGCACGGTACACCATGCATTGCACGCGGTATGCTATCTTTGGACACGTCATATTGTCCATCGTTAACTTGATCTAACCAATCGGAATTTATCCTGCCAACTAAGGCAACGGTAGCAGATCAGTTGTTGCCATAACCAGTGTAACAAATTGATATCTCAAAAGTATATTAATTGACAAATATTGCCTGGCATCAGATCGACACATTCATAACCAGATTCTTACAACGACAACAATTACCATATCTTGAACTAAATGCTATGTGTAAATTTTTTACAGAATAGTTTTCCTGTGTGAGTCTTATAAATTAAATTGTATTCGCCACTGCTTATTTGCTATATTTTAACTAGTACGGACAATCGCCGGATACGGAATGAAGGACGGCCCCTCGAGTAGTTTTCATGAGACCGATAAATTGAAACATTCGCATTAAAAGCGACATGCTCAAAGTTTACCTTTGCTCGTTTCAAAAAATCTACTTTACACAAATTCCAAAAAAGACGCTTTTATTTATAAATTATACTAAAGGCTTCAATGGGCAAGTTTAACTCCAAATATGAACCCACCCACCCCACCCCCATGAAGCACCATGCCGCTTTGCAAGGATTGCGCTATATTAATTAGCACATACATGTGAGTGGCAATTCTGGTTCTTTGGGGGGGAAGGTCCCTTATTTTTTTTTTGTTTTCGGGGGGGGGGGGCTGAACCTAAATGGACTTGCCAAAAAACAACAACCTATACCAGGAACCTATACCACAAGACACTATGAGGTAAGGTATGAGACTTAATCTAGCAAGGTCTCAGTTCACTAGCCTTGGATGGATACATGTTAACAACAGTTGACCATGCATGTTCAGGGTATAATAAACAGTAGGAACGCCAGTGGCATTATTTCCGGTATTTTTTACAGGACGTGACCCCCGATATGACGTCACAAAATTTTAAATCCAAGTGCTCAGATTTGCGAGTGCGAGCACTCTAAGAAAAATTAAAATATCGAAATGATATTAAATTTTCGGTTCAATTTATGTAACTTACCACGCATATAAGATACTAAACTTTGATTTCCAGTAGAAATTGGTAGAAATATGTGCATTTCGTTTTTTTTTTTTTTTTTTTTTGGGGGGGGGGGGGGCTGAACACTAAATGGAATTGCCAAAAAACAACAACCTATACCAGGAACCTATACCACAAGACACTATGAGGTAAGGTATGAGACTAATCTAGCAAGGTCTCAGTTCACTAGCCTTGGATGGATACATGTTAACAACAGTTGACCATGCATGTTCAGGGTATAATAAATCATACTAAATACAGGGTGTGCATTTCCTCAATATATATGAAAGCTATTAAACTGCACCTTGGGAATTGAGATTCATAGCGTAGTTACTCTGCTATGAATAGCGCGGCCATTTTTCATTAAGATGCGGGCCATTGCATTGTGTTCCATTGTCTGCTTGGTGTAAAGACGGTTATATAATGCGAATCTGAGCACTCGTGCACTCATTGCGCTACATAAGTTAAGAGGTATTTGGGTATTGTTATAAAGGGCTGCCTTGTGTAGCCTTTTTGTAGCTTATGAAAAACGAAAGGTCAACATAGGCATCACTTACAAGCTTTACAAAGGCAGCTATGCAACATCTTCCTGTTTCTTCATTTTAAGTCATAAATGGTCGTTGCAATGGAAGCATTCTCGAAGCTTTGCTTTTTTCCAGAGAGCATGCGCCACCTGGGAGTTTTTTTAGAGTTTTCTCATTTTTTTGATACAAGTGTATTTTGGGGATAAAAAACACCTCCTGTACATGATAAAATATATAGTTGTAAAACCCCAACTCAAAATTGATGGTGAAATATAACTACGCGATTCCGAGAGGCCTCTTCTATCCTTATGCGGCGATGTTCCTTTGTATTGTTTTGCTTTAATTGTGCCATTCTTTGTATGTTGATATATATATAATTTACACATCGCACAAAAAGTATCTCGGCATGTTTTTCGATCAGTATTGTGCCAAGTCGACCATTTTGAAGGTTTTCGAATTATACATTATGTTGCTGAGATCTTGCTTTCTTGCATTTTATTACCTGGCTTGTAAAAAAACGTGCAGAAATGGCTGAGATAGAACGCCCGAAAGACGCAAACCCCCAAAACCAAAAGTTGCAGTTTTTGGGTTTTTCAATGGGCTGGGACACGAAAAAGTGTGCCACAAGACTATTGCAAGTAGCTTTACGTTCAGTTCAGTCGGAAAACCTCTCTGTGCAAAATCAATACAACGTAATATTGCGTTGTACCACACAGTAACAGTGAAAATCAAAAAACTGCCAACTTTTGGGTTGTGGGGTTTGCGTCATTCGGGCGCTCTATCTCAACCATTTGCACGCTTTCAAAATGGTCTGCCTTTGTCACAATACTGATTGAAAAAAAATGCCGAGATACTGTGGGCAGGTGTATATATTGCAATGTTTAATGTATGTTATTAATTTATAGCAACACCTGATTATATTGTATACGTGTGTCTTTACGAGTCAAAAGGCCCTGCTGAAAATCAACCCTGAATAAATAAATAAATAAAATAAATAAATAAAATGACTTTCGAAAAGAGTAGGGTGATTATCCCTGGTTGTCCCAATTCCTTCTGTGTAATTAGACCCTAATGAAAATAATCTTCCTATCTTAGGTTATCCAGGAAATTGTCAGAATTTAAAAAAAAATCAAATAATTGAAGTCATTGAGAATTGAGAAGTTAAAATATATTAAAAAGTAGTCATAAACTCGTTTAGGTAGTAAGAAATATCCAGTAAAGTGTTCGGTTGTTGTGAGATGAGCACTGTGTTGCAAATCTCTCTTCAACATTTGTATCGTTCTTGGATATGTCACTGGTATGTACCTGATTTTTTATACTGGGCAGGAAGATCTAAGCTTTCTCCATCTGGTGATATACATTTCATTGGATTTTGATGTGGTTTTCAGCAACTTTTATGGATTTTATAAACTTTTCAGTCATCATTTTTACTAAAACTGGAGCTGTGACACACTTGAGTGAATCTTCACACCACTTGAAATTTCCCCATCAGTGAATCATCTATTGTTTGTGTACTTCACTGGAAACCACTTGAGACTGTCTTATTGAGACACTTGAGACTGTCTTATTTGCATCACCAACTCTGACAATGATTTTCAGAAATTGATTATGATTTCACAATGGGAACGCTTATTTGGCTCCTTGGCCTCTGCCTTGGCCTTGCCCACACTTTTAACAATTGACTTCATCTCCAAAATAAATAACATTCGCTCTACTTTCACTCATGAAGAAAATGGACACCGTTCTACAACTGCATCTAATGTTTCGGTGCCTCACCTGAACACTTTTTCCCCAGCTACGGAGGATGAAGTTCAAAAACTGGTTATGTCCTCTCCATCAAAACATTGCCAACTTGATCCTATTCCTACATGGAATTCTAAAGGAACATATAGATCTCCTCGTACCAACTATTACCAAGATTGTAAATCTCTCTCTTGAAACATCAAGTTTTCCTTCACAATTTAGAATGCAGTTGTCAAAGCCACTTGCTAAAATAATCTACTCGGTGATCCAGAAAATCGCACAAACTATCGTCCTGTGTCAATTTACCTTTTGTATCTAAGATTATTGAAAAAGTTGTCGCTTCCCGTCTTAATGCTTCATTTGGATAGCAATAGCAATCTTAAGGAGAAGTACCAGTCTGCTTATAAGAAATTTATGGCAACTGAGACGCACTTCTTAAAGTGCAAAATGATATTTAAGGAAAATTGATATAAAACATGCTGTTTCTTAATACGATGCGATTTATCTGCGGCCTTGACACAATTGATCCACAATATTTTAGGTCGGTCTTGAAGCATTGGGTCAGGGGTTCAGCTCTTCAATGGATATCTTCATATTTGTCAAAAAGAAGCCAATCTGTATCATTGAAAGAGTTGTCATCTCGGTTGATCTTATTTTTGGAGTACCACAAGGGTCTGTGCTAGGTCCTTTGTTTTTCACCATTTATGTTTCTCCTGTTGTTATTATTGCTGCGCTTACATGGCCTTGGACGCCACAAACATATGTGATGATACACAACTCTATTTGTCATTTAATGTAATGACTCTGAGGCAGAAGATTTAGCTCGCAAGCGGATTGAATTATGTGTATCTGATATCCGTTCATGGATGTCACTCAACAAATTAAAATTAAATGATGATAAAACTGAACTCCTTATTGTGTCTTCCAAAAACTCTCAAAACAAGATCCATAACAGAAGTATTAAGATTGGCTCTTCAACCATACCTGCTTCTACCACTGTTCGTAATTTGGGAATACATCTTGATTCCACTCTGTCAATGGACAACCATATTAAAAAAGTGTGCCAATCTGCATATTTTCAAATCAGAAACCTCATTATCTAAGAAACTTCTCCTCCAAGAAAACTGCAAGAAATTCTAATACATGCTTTTTGTAACATCACGCTTGGACAACGGAAATGCCCTGCTAAATGGTATAACTGAACAACAACTCAAAAAAACTTCAGCTTGTACAGAACTCTGCTGCACGTGTTTTAACAAAGACTCGGAAATATGATCACATCACACCTATTCTCAAGTCTCTACATTGGTTACCTGTCCGTGAAAGAATTCATTACAAACATTGCTTCTGACCTGAAAGGAATGAACAATATGGCACCCTCTTACTTAACTGATCTCCTTTTACCATATACTCTCTGCACGTTTCTAAGGCCCAAAACTGACAAATCTTTTACTCCAGTTCACGTACCATGTCTTCACTTGGAGATCGTGCTTTTTCTGCTATTGCACCAAAACTTTGGAACTCTTTACCTGCTTCTCTTTGACAATAATTCTGTTCATCATTTCAAGTCTGGACTCAAAACATTCCTTTTTAACTGCATTAAGACTAAAACGATTGTATTCTATTTTTGACATTATTTTTAGTTTTTTACTGTTAATATGTCACTCTTTCTGCTTCTTGTAAAGGGCACAACAATTTTGATACTTGAAAATGTTTATTTCAGCCATCATTTTGATTGTCCTACATGTATTTGTCCTAATTGTCTTGTTTTCTTATTGTTCCTGCGCCTTGGATAAGAAGTTCGTTTTTCAGATAATGGCGCCATTATCAGTGTGGCTTTTATTTATAACGTAACTGTTTTGGCCGATTGCATTGAAAACAATAAATACCACTTTTCAGAAAAGTGATATGGTAAACCCACAGAAAATAAGCTAACCACCTGGGCCGGAGCCTTTATTAAACACACTCAAATCGCCGTTTTCTAATGAAAATGAAAACAATCACTAATTTATAAATTTCAATATGGACATTTCCCAATTATTTTCATGGATTTTCAGAGCTTCTTCCTATTAATCATATTCCGCCTCCACGTATGCCAATTTCACTAATTTCACTAATTTTTAATTACTTTCATTTTTTGTTTGGCAGTGTTATACCAATATCAACAGAATATCCATGCAAAAAAACCCGAGTTTTTACAGCAGAGAGTTTTGTATTTTTCTTTATATGTGCCTAGCTACAACCTTTTAAGGTGCTTGTTCCGATTTATGTCTATTGGTTTCTCTACTTGATATGAGAGCTGGCACTTGTACATACGCTCCACAAAGTACCGATTGAACACAAACATGCGGTTGATGGTAGAAGCAATAATGGATATTGCAAAGCCCTATTCAATACGGTGCTAATATTGATGGTTACCATTAAAACGATGTGTTGTTGTTTTTTTATATCTTGCAAATGAAATGGATTTGAGGGCTCGAATTTCAGGACGAAATGAAAAATACGGCCTTTCATCTAATATCAAATACTACGTACCCCCCCCCCCCCGGTAAATCAGTGGGTCCCAAGACGATCGGAACACACACACCTTTAATCTAAAAAAATGATTCACTCTTTAACCAAACTGTGGCATTTTGAAAATTGAGATTTTTACCTAATCAAATTTGCAATACATTTCCTTTAAATTGGTATAAATGTCTTCATATTCATATTGGTGGCATTAATATTAACATTTTTTTACTTACTGATTTTTTTGTGTGTGTTTGATGTTTTTTTTTTTTTTTTTTTTACAAATTGCAAAATGTGAATAGATATTTGATTAACCATCACCTTAACTCAATATACTTCAATTTTTGGTGATATTTCATGTGATAGAGTGTCCAAAAAATGTAACCCCTAATTTACAAAGTTCATCGCAAATTAAGCTATTTGCCATTTTAAAAGGCTCGTAAGTTCAAAGTGGATCCAGCGACATGTTCCTGGTTTTGAGGGATCTGGTAACAAATTTTACACAAATACGCAGTTCATAATTTTTCACCCATACCTTCCACAACTTTCTCTCATGTGTACAAATGGAAATGCTGATTACATAGATAATGCTGACACTTCTACCAGAATGTTTTAGGTAACATCGTTCACATATCATGTTTACTTTTTTTACCGAAATTATAACCCTTTTTACAACAAAATAGTATAAGACCCCCTAATTTTTGGCTCAGAAAACACTTATTTTTTACAGAGTAATGCTCTTTTAATTAATAGATATTCTTTAAAAATGGCAAATAATAGACCGGTGTAAAGAAACTGAGTGTCCCCCATGAGAGAGTGTCCTAGCTACCATAGCAACATGTACGGAATAAACCGTGACCTTGTATACGAGGCCATTTGGGTACAGTGCTGAAACAAACGATGCATACAGTACTCAATGGCGAACACAATACCGCGTGACTGAGTGTCTTACCACCCATCTGTCTATTCCGTACATGTTGTTATGGTAGCTAGGACACTCTTTTATGGGGGACACTCGGTTTCTTTACACCGGCAATATTAGCCTTGCATCAATAGTAATAGTTTCAAGTGTAACATGTTTCAGGAAACGCCAAGCATCAAATTATAACTTAAAAGTGTATCTAACATTATAATTTGTTTGCTAAATCAATCATACATATTGACCTCTGTGACATAGTGATATCTGGGCAGAATTGGCGGGATCTCCCGTCTAACCCAAGTCCATATTTCTAGATAAGAAATTTCCTTCATCCATGTGATATTTGGTGTGACACCATAGAATGTACATCATCCGCCTGAGGATCGGATACCCGATGATCGTAAGTGAGGTATGCTCTGAGTAACGGTTGCCTTTTCATTTTTTTTTTAAATTACGCTCTCTTATTGGTTATGTTTTCTTTCATTTTTTTCTTTTTTTTTAATGTGGAATATCCAAATTATAGCTCAGTATTTTCAAAATCACTATTGTAAAATGGCCATTTTTGAATACTTTTGTTGCTGAAGTTCTGAAGTTGCTGAAATAACTGGCCAAATGTCCAACAAGGCTTGCACTATGGATACACTTCCTTCCTGGCTCATTAAACAGAACTTGAAAAGTCTATTACCTATCATCATCAGGGTAGTAAACAGGTCTCTTTTGACAGGCATATTTACACACACTTTGAAGCATTCTATCATTATCCCTGTACTTAAGAAGATATATTTGGATCATGATGTACTTAAGAGCTATAGGCCAGTTGCCAATATCAAATTCATTGCAAACTGATTGAGAAGGCAGCATCACGTCAGGTAATACAGCATGTTGGCGATCATGATCTTGAAGTGCCATTGCAACCTGCATACAAATCTCATCATTCCACTGAGACAGCTCTTCTCCAGGTTAGAAAGTACATCCTTCAATCATTGGATGCTAATTAGGCTGTCTTGCTTGTATTGCTTGACTTGAGTGTTGCCTTCGATACCATTGGCCATAGTATTTTGATTAAAAGACTTCAAACCAGTTTGGGTATCACAGATACTACTCTCGCTTGGTTTAGATCATATCTCACTGACAGAAGTACCCAATGATGGTTAACCATGAAATGTCCAAGCAGCATATTTACAACTACTCTGTTCATAAGGGCTCCAATTGTAGGCCCGCAAGGTTTCATTATGCATACTCATCCAGTCGGTGACATTAGTAGGCATCATGATGTTAACTTTCACTCGTATGCTGATGATACTCAGCTTTTCTGCAAGTTTAATCCAAAGATTTCAGGTGATTGTCAAGCTGTATATCAGAAATAAACACCTGGATGTCAAATAACATGTTGCAGATGAATCAAGAAAAGACAAATTTTATTGTCTTTGACACGCCCTGTGTTTTGAAAAATCTGCCTCCATACGGTTAGATCTGGTGACACCTCTGTTCCTGCATCTGTGTGTGTAAAGGACCTAGGGGTTATGTTTGATTCCACCATGAGTATGTCCAATCAGATTGGAGCTATCTGTAAGAGTGTAAATTGCCATATTCGTAATTTATGGCGTATTCGTAGGTTTATCACTTTTGATGCTTGCAACCATGCTGTACGATCTTTAGTCTTGTTGTCCCGCATTGACTATGCCAATTCATTACTATATGGTGCCAATGAAATAGACGAATCTCAAAAGGCTCCAGCGCTTCGCATGCTGTCGTGACCAGAGTTCATCACATCTTTTGACCACTCTTCATTGGTTGCGGAACGTATCAGATACAAAATCATTCTTTATGTATATAAGTCTCTTCACGGACAGGCTCCATCATACCTCACGGATGGTCTAAAATTGTACAATGTGTTGGATAGTAATTCTAATGGAACAAGACGAATATGAATATTAATTTATGCAAATGAAGGATAATCCACTAGCATAACAAAGGATACGAATATTATTTAATTTAAATAACTATAAGAGCTTATTATAACCTAATGAATATTATTATTAGACTAATAGTGGATTAAGGGGAAATTATCTTTTGTTAATCAAGAAAGTTGGACTTAAGGGGAGTTTTCGTATCACCTTAAGGAATCTTTTGTTTGCGCTTTATTCCGTCAAAGGATATGAATATTTATGCAAATAATAGGTAGAATAACAAAGGCTACTAATTTAAATAACAAAAAGACCTCATTATAAACTAATGAATAATTAATAATTCGCCTTATTCCACTCTTAGTATGATTATTATTATAATTATTATTATTATAATTATTTTATTATTATTATTATTAGCATTACGACCTTATGTACGTCTATAAGGGGAAAAACTCTATTCATATGTACTCATTAATACGTTAGGGAGAAAAACTCTTTCGCCCTAACGTCATGTATTGTTTGCGCTTTATTCCGTAAAAGGATATGAATAATAATTTTATGCAAATTAGTTCTAATCTACTAGAATAACAACATATATGAATATTAATTAATTTGAATAACTATAAAGGCTCATTATAACATATGGTTGTTTTTAGTGTTATTATTATTTTTATTATTATTATTATTTTTATTATTTTACCAGATTTATTACTAAGCGTGGTGTCGATTTCAATGCATTCCACGTGCCTCAATGGATGCAATTTGACAATTACTCTTCAATCCTAATACCTATGAATTAACAGTCAATGTGTCTACATTTATATAGATTTGTGTATTGGGCTCGAGCAGTTGAAATGGCTGCTTGTTCCCTTCATCAAGAAAACTAGACATATCTCATTTTGCGTTTCAATAATTTACTTAATCACTCTTCAAATGCAAGTTTTAGTTTTAAAGCGTCAGTCTGTTTATTTACAGCAACATTTACCACAATTAACGCGTGTTTTGTTATTGTTTTACTATGTATTACGAATGAAACCTTGTCTCAATCTATTATGCTTTTTGTCACTTGATTTGTGCGTATAATTGCATGCTCTGTAATGAACGCCCGCTTACACGCCAACAGCAAAGTTTGTTTTTCAACAGAAAGTAATCTTGTTGGACAACCGCAGGATATTAAATACCAATATCCATAGATAGATATCAAAATTACGACAGAAAATTGTCTTGATAATAACTCATGCCTTGATATCGCCTGTCACACTCTGTCCTGGAAATAGAATAGTTGGCGTATGGCAGTACCACACCGAATGTGGCACTAGGCATTTTACAAAGACAATCCTAAAAATATCTGCTACACATAACCAATCGGAGATCAGATAAACCAACACATTTTTCCATGTAGTTTGTTTGTCGAGATTTTCACTACACAGTTTTTAAAATTTACGTTTATATTCGCCAAAATATAATACTTTGGTTTACTGAGGGCCAGAGGCTCTGAAATTGCACGCCTCGATTGGTTTCATTTGCATTGAATTGCTTCACAATTGTAAAGGGACACTACAAAATTCTTCAAACTAACCTTTTAAAAATTTAGAAACGGATTTATAGATACTCAAGTCAAGAAACGCACGGAAGAATAAAATACACAAACTCACTTTAACCGAAAGTAGATTTAAGTAAAATGGGGGTTGTTATATTCCTAATCAAAATGGTTTGTCTGTTTGTTTGTTTGTCAGTTTGTTTACTTTTGGTTTTTATGTTTGTTTGTTTTGTTACGGACGGCGTCTCTTATATGTCAAAAGTCAGAAATACCGTTTTAAAACACAACAACTGAGCCTTGGTTGCACAAGGGATCTTGAATTTTATAATATACACTGTTTTATAATATGATTTTATCAGAATTGGTATTCCAAAACACATTAACAAATTCAATAATGATACCCCTAATATTAAGATTTTGCAGTCTTACCTAAAAGTTCTTTCAGATGTGACGACTTATCACGATTAAAAGAAGCGTTGCAGCAGTTCAACGATGACAATGTCCTCCATGAGGCCTCCAATATGACAACATACAATCGCTTAAACCCCCGGTATAGTCCTGAAGTTAACTTTTTCCAGCAGTTCACACTACGGCTGTCTGTCCCTCGACGACACTAATATTCCACAATCATATCAGTCCGAGATATAATCGTCACGATTTTTTCTGTCTGTTACGAAAGTCCACTTTTAGGACTACGAATTTGGAATTTTATTTTGAATTCCCCACCCTTCTGCGGTTCAAAACGACAGCAGACTAATTGTCAGCTTTTCGCTGCACGTTGGTAATCCTAAAATATAATAAATCCTTGCGCTATATACTGCACAGATCTACCATTATTGGAGATCAAAAACTAGCTATAACTTTTACCTACTTTCTACTGCTGGCAAAGAGTCCTCTCCAGTGATCAGTTTAATCATCTCACAGCTATATCCCAATATCTCTAGTGAAGTCATTACCGCATCATCCTAAACATAACCTTGCACTGTCCAACTGGACTTTAACATAAATTAGTCATCTGCATTTCAAATCATCTTACATTAAGTGAAATCATGGTAAACTACTTATTTTTTGCAATCTGTTTTGAGCTCAAAGCATAGACAAATTGACTCATTTTCTTATTTGGCATTTTGGTGATTCCGTTCATTTCTTGCACAATCTGTATCTAGTAAATAACATCTGGTCTGGTCTCAATAATAGTCCCTATTATCAGTAAAATAAGAAATAAAATAATACATGTATTTTTAATCAACAATGGAGGCTATTAGACATTTTGGCTTTGTTTGGTTTTTTGCAATGGAACAGGCCTACGTATAGAGCTACCAAAATTTCTTGAATTCTAATATAACAACAGATCAAAGTCCAACATCGTAAAAGCCTTTGTCGTCTTTTTTTTTTTCCTTCTTTTTTTTGGATTGTTTTGTTTTCAAGCGTAAAGACTTTCCCTCTTTCAAAGATATGAATTGTTTGCCTGCATTTCTATGAATTTTGAAAAATGGAAAATTTCCAAATTGGAAAAAAAAAAAAAACAATGCCTTTATAGATTTTCAAAAGGAAATTTCTGCGCCCACTTGTGTCACAAAGGTGGGCAAAATATCGATTATAGGGTTTTGCACAATGGATGGCTTTTATTTTCAAGAAAAATACCGTGCTCTACGAATATTTGTACACCCGATACAAAAAAAAAAAAAAAAACCAACCATGGATGTGCACAAATCCGCATTCCGTACTTCTGATCAAGCAGCAGCTACGACGGATGGTTATCAAGAAATCACGGTAAACATGCTACGAAGCATTACACATTCAAATGTTTTGGGAGATTTACAACTCCATTATCATGACGGTGAGTGTTTTCGCATATTATCAAATTGATTCTCCCTCGCTTTGTAACTTTCATTGGCACGGCTTAAGCATATACCGGATATACACATTTTAAGACAATTAACCGATTAATAGCTGGCAATCAGAGGATTTTAATGATTTGTGAATTAAACTCGCTTATTGATAAAATCATTTGCTTAACCCTTTTTCTGTTAAAAAAGTGTGCTTCCAAAACTAAATGTTAATTTGGTTCCTATCGTTGTGTTACTATTAATAGCTCCACCAAAGAAGATCCAGTGAGCATTCATTTTATCGCTTGTGCAGTGAAATAATAATCTATTTCAGAACAACAGAACACGTACCATACAGCTCTTTCCCAAGATGTTGATGGTTAACGCACGTCACGTTCATGAATTACTTTAAGTGCAATCACAGCGAATTACAGGTTTGAGGCTTAACGCTAATGTACGTTAATAGCTTTACAATTTGCGTTATATAATTGTAACTGCTGATAAATAGGCTTAAAATCCTCAATGATAACTGACAGGTCTTCGTTACTAATGTTCTTTTTCCCTTTCCCGGGGCTCCTCTCGACATGATCGCGTTAAATAGCGATTCATTGTCTAATTTGTTTCGTTGTTTCGGGGTATAATCATGCCATCTTGGGGGCAATGAACAACCTCTCACTTGTAATATTGACGTGTTCCCACTATATTATAAAAAAATGACGGATTAAACTCTGTGACAATGACATTATATTATCCTCAAATTGCATTGAATGTTTCACAGATTGGTTATGATTTTCTACGTTTTGTAACTTTGCTTGTTTGCCAATTGCGTAAACCTGATAATTTACGTCCAAGGTAATAACCGAATCACTCCAGTCACGTTGTACGTTCAATTCTGGGAAATAGTTCTTAAAATATCAGCTATTTTCAGATTTCAACCCTAGAGTGGCTACTTAAATTGAGTCCTAACTATATCTTATTAGTCTACTGGAACAAAGAAGTCTGTTAAGATTAAAAAGTTGACATGATATATAGAAGAAAAAACAAAACAATTGTGCACACTTCGTAATCTAATGTCTGAGACAATAAAAAATCACGTTGTACATTAAAATCAAAGTTAAAGAAATATTTTATACAATGTAATACATTTTAAGTTGTCAACCTGGAGGGGCTATTTTAAGTTTATTCATGAGTATATCTTATGGGTCTGGTAGAACAAAAAGGTCTAGCCGTTTTGAATCTGAAGTTGATTTCTTCTGAGTGTAGTCACTCCGTCTTATGCAGAGGTTAGCCACGACTTTGTTGGAAACACATGTGAATACTTCTTCATATTATGCTCAAGGAGATAAAACCATGGAGGGCCTTATGTTCAGTGCTCATTTTACACTGTCATTTCCTTGCGATTTCCCCGGGGTTGGTAGATGAAACCGATTTGAATGAGTGTCCGTGTTTCTGCTCTTTAAAAACAAGTTCAATTGCGTGCAACCAGGGGAGCCACTTCATGAAATATATTTTGTTGATAGCATTCCAATATTTAAAAAAACGGTCAATTTTCAAATTCAATAATAGTGGACAGATTAATTCTTTAGTATAACACGAAAACTTTCTTAAGCATAACCAATTAAGTTTGTACTTTTCAGCCAGCTATTCACTGATGAATTCGTTTAAAATTAAACTTAGATGTTGTAAGAATATCTGCCTAGTTTGTTTTCAATTACTTCAACTTGTGCAACAACAAAATGCGATTGCCACAGTTGATGGCAATATTATTGTATTAGCTTTGCGGATTGCCGGGTGTTTTATCAAACTATTATTCCATTTCCGGGACAGGCGTTTCAAAGAAGTTATATGACTTCCTGGAAAACGTCCAGGACAACTCGTAAAGGTTTATTTTAAGGTAAAATTGGATTAAAACATAGAAAGATTTATTCATCTATTTTCACTTCATAAAGTTATGAGACTAATTCTAGAATAAGGAACTTTATGGGTCGTCAAAGGTACATTAATGACACAAAGGTCCGTTCCCTTGGCTTATCATAAAAAAATATTGAGATTTTATATCATCTGATTCGTTGGCCTGAATAATGGATGCTTGTTTAATTTCACAGGATTATTGGATTTCTTCTTCGATAAATTTGAAATTTAGTAATTTCTTTCGGTAAGCCAGACATATAATAATAATAACAATAGCGGGATTATATTGCGATTTTACCTGAGGATCAAAGCGCGCGACTATTATCATTACGCTGCATCAGGAAATCGTCAGAATCTGTTTTCGTCATTAAGGTTTGCTGCCAGGCCAACTAGCGCACTACCTATCAGCACTTAGATTGTGATATTCCCCTCTAACAGCTCCCCATTTCACTCCTGGGTGGAGAGAGGCAGCGAGGTAAAGTGCCTTGCCCAAGTGCACAACACATTGGCCGCAGCGGACTCGAACCCACGACCTTTAGATAATGAGCGGTCGTAGTATCACTGGCCCAACATGTGCCCTTCAACATATATTAGAACTACCTACCTAGGTATGCTGCGATTTAATATTCCATGCTCTACTTTTAACATGTAATTAATCAAATACTAACTATAAAAATTACAAAAGCACTTTACACGATAACAGATTACTTAACCGTGACACTAATACCAAATTTTAACCTAAACGATAATCCCTAAACCTAACCTAATGCGTTTAGAGATAGAAGTGTGTGAAATTGGAAAGAAAGAAAGAATTGACAATAGTTTATGACTCAACCCAGTATATAATTCAATTAAATGTTTGTCAATGTGTGACAACAAAGCCACACTGGCATGCAATCTCATTTACAGGAATTGGCTGTGTGCTCTTTTTCATAGATAATGTTGCAATAAGTATGCGTTCTTATGGAATTTTGTGACGTTTGCGTTATCGCAAGAAGAGTTATGGATGAACATTATAAAATAAGATGAAATAGATGATGAAAAATATGTCTCGCTGTATAGTAACGACATGTTACACTGAAAACACATTGCTTAAAAATGTTGAACTCAAATTCACCAGTACGGTACTTCAACTTCAAAAAGAACAATGTATGACAGGAACACGGAGGACACCTTTCGAACATAACACCTATACAGCCTATTAAAAATAAAAACGCAGGATTGGAAACAAAAATACTAAAAATATAATGTTCATCATGATGTTGACATTCTTTTACAAGTGCAGTTCCTACTCTTTTCTTTGTTTTTATTCCATCTCATTATGATACTCCTGACCAGAGATACTACGTGAATCAAAAAAAAATTTGCAAGGGTTGCAGATGAACTTGACCTTGATAAAATCACTGAATCATAGATTTGTTGTTGTTTTAATAAAGCAAATCTAATACGCTTCCAAATGTTGAAAACATGAAAGAAAACGATTAAAAAATATATTCCTACCTTTTATAAACGCAAACTTTTATTTTCGCCTATTTTCTGTGGAAAATGCTAATTTTACCGAATCGCGGACTTTATGATGTCACTGTGACGCCATACATGGTATGTTGCCACTAATTTTTGTATAAATTAAAAGGGATGAGCCATAGTTATCCACTTGTATAAAAAATATAACGTATTCCAGAGGGTGGGTGGTAACCAGCCCACCCCACCCACCCACCCACTTGGTAAAGCTTGGTAAACCGGTTTAAAAAGGCTTGGTGAAAAATTTCAACTTCAAAATATGAGAAATTGCTAGCTTTTTGTCGATAGGCATTATTGTTGCTATATATTTCCTTCGTTGACTTAGCATTCTTAAGCGTTTTCCCTTCCTTAATTAGATATAAAGTGATGACCATCCTTATATTAGCAAATGTAGTAGAATGTATTTGAATCGCTGTAGTTTATTTCAAATTTGACACAATATTTCAATATTAGATGATATTGTTTCTAATTTTCAAACCCTGTTCTCCAAAATGCCTTCTCATTGTGTAATAGGGATGTTTTTACCTTTTTATGGACTTTTGTTAAAAAACTTCACTTATTACGAAGTCATCGTATTGTAATATTTGTATTCTGTGTTAGAGGAGACACTGGGGGTGTTTATTAGCAGCTAATGGTAGCGCGTGATTGCATGTACAGCCATAACAACCTACCCAAACGTAGGATAAAAAAAGTGACTTGCTTGCGAATAGAAAATGAATCTGATCAACGAGTCAACTGAAATATAGTGAATTCAACCGCCGTGCCACGATTCCATGAAAATGTTTGAGCTCACGTTGCCGGTGTCTGGGGACCACTTTCCTCAATGTGCGTAAAAACCTGAAGAAAGTCGTGGGCTCGACGAGCTCAAGAGATTCAAATACTGGAACATTGTTGGATAAGGAAAAAAGTGCTGAGCATTTGCGTACAAAATGTTTTTTCAAAGGCTTACTGGAATAAGTCTGCAATTTGAACGAAAATACACAGACCCTCTAGCAAATAGCCAGACATTTTCGACAGGCTGAAGACATATATATTGATTTTCCAAATTTAATGGCGGCGTATCACATTACCCACAGGGGGTTATTTTGAACAATTGTGCTTCATTTATATGCACGTTTGTTAACAGAAAGGAGTTCTCCTGTTTGTTAAACCTTAAAGCAAATTGGCACATTTTTGAAGATCCCCCCAATTTTCAAAATTTGATATTTTTTGGCAGCAGTTGCGTTGGTCATTGTCTAGGAAACTATACATGCGATCGAGAATGCTAAAAACTGCGTATTTATCACAAAATAAGCCGATTTGGTAATTAGAAATTGGGATCCCAGATATGGACTTGGAAATGCTACGTTTGTGTCCGTCCATTAATGACATAGTGCCACCTCGAAGAAAATAACCTCTAACTTGTCTTGCCCGAACTATTAAAACAAACGAATGGATGAGCGTAGACACGTACATGGCGCTATTTTTCCCGGCTTATTTCAACATTGTAAGCCGTTCCAGCAGCCGTTGAATTATTATCGGGGATCCCCGATAATAATTATTCTAGTACAAAATTCCTTCGTTTGTGACACATAGACATGTTTGAGCTTAACCATTCACAGTATAGTTTACTAGCCAGTTACCCAATGCACCGTTAAAAATCTCCAAATTTTTGAAAAATTGGGGGCGCCCTTCAAAAAATGTGCTCATATTGCTTTAAGTGGACGGGGGGGTGGTTCCTATGGACTCACAAACTACTTTTGCCAAAGGTTTTTCTACACCAAACATAGGTTTTTCATGAAAAAATATTAACATCCATATCGCCCCGTTCATTAGATAATTTTTATCGGGTCCTAGGAACCCTCCTTGTCCACATTATAAATTAAAACAAGCAATTATGATATTTTCCTTTTAAGTATTTACATATCATGTATTTAAACCCCTGGTTTGGGTTTGGGGAAATTGCTCCTACATTGTCAGATTTTCATCAATGGATTGTTAGAGATATATATTTTGAGCGAGGGTATGTTGATTTGTGTTCCTTTTTTTCGAATTTGAAAATAATGTTTTTTTCCCTAATTTTTAGATTTCTTTCTTAATTCTAATTTCTTTGAGAAAGGGATTTTTGTAGCGCCCCTTGTCCATCAACGGGAGTACGAATACTTTGCCCCCTTAATGTTAACAAGTTTGTTAGGTTTTATGATATATACGCAAGGCCTTTATTTGCCCATTTTGTAATACTCAAAGATCCTAATTCACAGATAATTTTGACAATTTTAACCTTCAGAATAAACTCGGAATTTCCGTTAATAATTACACTATCACAAATAAGTTTAATTGATTTTTCTCTTTTGTTATTTGTCACCTTTAAAGTCGGTTGCACCTCGGATTCTCCCACTTACCCCGTCAAAATTGAGATTTAGTATCAGAAGACTGATTGATTGATGATTTTATTTGGCATTCATATTCATACATAAGAAATATCAAATATTACATTAAATTGCAATTATAATTACGAAATATAACATTAAATTTACAAGATACTGACTTATTGACGCCAGGATAACCCATACGTCGTGCTACAGCAGCTTCTTTCCAATTTGTCCTTACAGTGAAACACTTGGTCCAAACAAAATAACAAATACTGGACTTACATTTATGGATAAAACCATCAAAATAATTTAGTTAAAAAGGGACATGGACACTGGCAGAAGAAGTTCAGATACAAAAGAATAAAATATAGATTTGTTAATTTTTTTTAAAAGAAAATTAAATAGATCCTAAAAAACTAATCTGGATGGGAGGTGTAAGTGTTGAAAAATTGTTTTGAATTAAATCACAAATTGACTTGCCTCATCAGCCAGGGCCTTGGCTTTGAGATAATTTTTGACTGAGGATGTTTTTGATGCTATCCGGGAGAGCGTTCCAATTTTTAATTGCTTTATGATAAAAGGTGGAAGAGCCTTTTCCTTTCACTCTAGGAAGAAAAAAAATATGGCTGCTTCTCCTGGTATTGTAGCTGTGGGAATTGGAAATTTTTGTAAAATGCTCACTCATATAAGGAGCATTAGAGGTGTTGTAAATTTTGAATACATGATTCAATCTCAAAAATACCACCCGATTTTCAACATTTAAATAACCTACACTTGCGAGTTCTTTTGTACCAATGTGGGCCCGAGGCTCCCATTTTTTATAAACCTGATAATTTTGTTCTGACACACCTGGAGTTTTGATTTCAGTTCATGAGTAATGCCACAATACCATGCTGAAGCAGCATAATCAAAGTGACATTGCAGGAGAGCTGAACAAAGGGTTTTACGACTTTGCTCGCTAAGACATTTAGCTTGTCTGTAAAGGAATTTTAACCGTGAATTGGTTTTTGAATAACACCTTTTGCAATAGCTTTACTTGAGACATATGAGAAACCAAGATATTTTACAGAATCCTGCGATGAAATGACATGGTCATTGGATAAGAATCCTGCGATGAAATGACATGGTCATTGGATAATGTTCATATTTTAAACGTTATCTGAAGAAATGGGCAGGGCTAGCAAGGTTAACACTTCAATTCTATAATGAAGGAGAGAGAAGAAAGGACTTCAACCGAAGACACTGACAGCGCACCTCAAGTGCATGGAAGTCATCAAATGTCACATTCTGAAGTACTCCGTTGACATGGATACACACTCTGTGTATGGCCATATCATGGAAAGACTGAAGGTGAAGAAGAACTGGAATGGCGTGAAAGGACTGAACGAGAGCGAAAGACACGTGTTCCTCAATGAGCTCTGCAGAGGCCAACATGGAAGGGGTCAGTTTTATCAATGGCGATGAAAGAACAAGGCTCCGAGATGAACAAGAAGGAACACATGAAGGCCCTCACATCTCTTGGCAAAGAAATTACGGAAGAGCAGATGCTTGTCAAACTCTACAGCATGGCACAACAGGGTAGATGGTTGGGATGGGATACTGGGATACTGTGATAATGGAACAAGCTTTTGTGTTTATGGTCACCACAACTGCTCAAATTCAATTTCAACTCAGTGCAGGACAATTGACACCCAACCCCCGCAAACCTGAAGAACTGTAGTAAGCAACTCGTTTGGTTATGCCCGCGATGTGATAACAAATAAACTGTACATGATCTATCTTCAAACGGTTGCCCCAAATATTCACTACACAGTGGAATACAACAGGAGGCATGACATGGTGCTGTGCCAAATATCCACAAAATTGCCCCAGCCAATTGTTAGGACGAAGAATTATTGTGAGAGGAGTCAGACCCACTGTCTGTTGAAGTCTGGAATAGCCGTTAAATCAGACGAATGATTACGTTCAGGTAACGAGAAGCATGGCAGATCGCCTATGGCAGGCTTGGCGATTGGTTGGATGAAGCTAAGAGTCGCGCCTGTTCCACCAGTTATTGTGGTAACTGCAAAAAACACCCAGATATCGCCAGATATTCTACTCTGTAAAAAAGGATGTATGGGGATCGAGCTGACAGTTCCTAGCTAAGTGAAAAAAATGTGCATTGCAAATTCTAGAACTAAGTACAAGTACGCCGATCTCATCCTACAATGTCAGAATGCTGGATGAAGTGAAAAGTATTTTCCCGTCGAAGTGGGCTCTAGAGGCTTTGCCAAAAAAACCCTCAGAGCCAAGTTCAAATACTTGGGCCTTTCTCAACAAAGAAATCAAGAAAGCAGTAGATGGTAATCTCTAAAACAGCCCTAGGAGCAACGTTTACAATCTGGCTGTCGAGAAGCATTAAGTGTTTGGAAGTTTGTAGAAAGACCAGGAAGTGCTATGCAGCTGGAGAGGGAGGTTCTCCGGAGCCAAAGCGCTAACCCACAACCGAATGTCCCAAGTCGGGGTGGCAGCGCAAAGACAGGCAGAACGGTAATGACAGGAAGATTTTAAGCTCCTGGGCTTGTAATAATAATATCCTGTCATATGTGCCACATCAAATAAAAGATGTCGACGCAGGAACACGCCAGAAACCCGGCTCTAGACCGCAATCGCCTCTATTTGTGATTAAAAATATAATTTTCTTTTATTTCTGTATTTTACTTGAGAAAAGATTAATTATGGAAAACTTCTCCCTCGGGAAAAATTGAATTCACCTAGTGCTATATTGAGATCAGGCCCAGATGTGTTGGACAGATAGAGATCGAGCAAGAACGATAATTAGCCCGGGGTTTTTTTTCCATCTGCTGTGTTTTGCAAAACAGATTGCAAAATTGGACAGTTGCCCAATTGATTTTAATTTAAGATGATGCAATACAGATGATTTAATTTAGGTGAATCCAATGGACAATGTAGGTTAAGTTTATGGCATGGCGATGTTGTAAAGACTGTTTTTTAGATAGGGGAAACCAAGTGGTGAAATAAAATATAAGGAGGAGATTGCAGGAAAAAAACTGTGCCCAGTAGCTCAGAAGTATTGCTAGTTTGATCTGCAATATTGGCAGATCTGTGCAGTTATAGGTGTCAGGATTTATTATATTCCAGGGAGCTGGGAAGCTGGACTGTGCTTGACATTTTCCAGCCTGCACTTTTGGGAATAAAAAAAGGGATTCAGTTACTGTTTATAAAAGTGGACATTTGCGGACAGCCGAACATTTAGGGGGGGATGGTAGTAAGGGCTCATTGTACTGGGAATATTAGTGTGCCAGAGGACAACCCATTGTCTTGAACTGCTGGACAAAATGATTTTGGAGTCTCGCTGTGAAAGATAGATTATCGTTGAACTGCAACGCTTCCTTTAATGGAATAAGCGAACTTTACAGTAAGATTGTAAAATCTTATCATTGAGTAAATCATTATTGCCTTTTTAATTGTGTTTTAGACATTCATATTATTGAAAAACACTTTGATTAAAATCATTAAATTTAAACAAGGTTATATATAAAATTCGGATCATTTGTGCACAAGCGCATTTTGTTGGGTGTTTAGTTTAAGGATATATCAAACCTTGGCGGTCATCGAGGAAATCGTAAACAGTATTCTTACTGTGAGAAACCCAGGTGGGGTACAACATTTATCAACACACACGCTGCTATGGGACAAGTGTAGTACCACATTTTGGCTTGTTACTTATCCAAACGACTGTACCGATTTAACTCACTATCTACCAAAAAGGAAGTGACAACATAAAAAATACACAAGTTTTAAAAAAGAGTACCGAAACCATATGAAGTTAATATAAAGTAGCACCAAGTATACTCAGTGCGTCTGCCCCTTGGCACAAACTTGTTCCCATTTATTCTTTTCCGAATTCTTTTGTTGAGAACGTTCGTGATTTTCATACAGGAACGTCATCATTGACCTAATTGTTGATTAACCTACATCCACTGCACTTTTCTGTTTACAGATATTTGGCAGTTGAGTTGGAATTATATTCCTATTTTCTTGTGTGAAAGATTTCTCTTGTTCTGACTGAATACTTTCAAGTTGATATTGCTAGTTTCGTGTTTTGTTTTGTTTTGTTTGTTTTTTTTTTGTGCCTTGATTTTGTGTTGGAGATAGCTGTTAGTTCATTGATTCAGCGGACCGATCTTCAAAGTGCAGATCCGTCGGAACCATGTATTAAATACGGAATAAAAGCCCAATCTCGTTGTAATATCATCCACGCGGCGCAATCGTTTCCAATTGAAAATGTGTTTTCTGGGATCTGCAGCCGACTGTTCTTGGAAGGTATGGTGGTTTATGAGGTTCTGTGGATAGAGTTCAGGTCACGTATGTTTCTAGATACGTTGTTTTTGTACCAGTCTTTCTGTAAGATAGCCTGGTAAAACATGGATTTAAAGACCAAGGAGGTGTTGCCTGCATATGAAGAGGAAGGTGTTTGACGGTGGCCTTATTACATCAGCACCTATAAGAATGAAACTCTCAAATTATATTTGGGCTGTATGAGGTGATGGTGGGAAACCGGGCCAATACTTTTGCATTGCAGAAGAAATGGGACAAGTTTGCCAATGGGGCAGGACGCACTTGAGTATACTTGGTGCTCTCTTTACATTTATATGGCTCGTACTCATTTTTTAAACTTGGTGATTTTTTATGTTGTCAACATCTTTTGGTAATTTCCTTTATTTTTGTGAACATCGAATACTGTGTAAGTGGCCAGGGGTAATTTGCAAGAAAAAAAATCCTGTTTCCACAGACAGGACGATTCTATACGCTGTATGTTGTATCGATGTCACCTGGAACGTGATGTGTTGTTTAACCATAAGGGGATGCCTCAGACCTATTTTGTGAAAAATATGCATATTTTGATAAAATTAGTGTTTTACTTTGATGTAATACATTGGAATTTCAGCGGTATTAATTTGCTTTTTGTTGACTAATTACCATTCTGTTAAAAGTTAGGTTGATCAAAGGGAAGCAATCGACGCGAACGCAGCAAAAGGAATTTTCTCCTATACTAAGCTGTAATTCGGTTTTATATTGTTCTTGTTTTTAAAAGGCTAGTGTTAACAATATTGCTAATAAAATTGATTTCAACCTAAATTTTTGCACCATAGAATATGCGAAAAGAGTATTTTGTTCGATCGAATTTATTTATGAACATATCAGTAAACGTTGTGAGTGTCGCAAAATTGAAGGAATTTGGACTATTTTGCATATTTAGTGTTTCTAAACTTAAACACAGTTTTCTCCCAGAAGCAATTTCGCGTCTGCTGCGGATACACTGCGCGCACTTTTTTTCTAGAACACAATGTTCCATATTGCTTCAATTTGGTATGGTAACCTTCTTGGGACATGATTCTAAAAAGTTTATAATAAAGAGGTATTTTGGAATTTTTTATTCGCAAGGTCATCTTCTTGAGAGTTCAACAAAATTTTAGTGAAAAGTGATTTAAGAAGGCGGAAATAGGAGGGTTTCCCATGACCCCCTTCTGATTAATAAGTAACTTTGGCTCTATATAACTTTTAGATGGGGTACTTAATTACTTATATGCACAATCTCATCTCAAAATTGATTTTGGAAACGGGAGAAAAATTGCGCGCAAGTATGTACCTAAAATCCAATATGGCCCAATGGCCGCCGTTTCCATGGCACCCGGTTAGACAGTGATCCTTTTAAAATGCTTGAATAAATTTCTTTCTTTTAATCATAGTTATTATATGACCAAATATGAATGTCATAGCATTTGTACTTCAAAAAAATCACCTCTGGGTCTAAGGCATCCCCTTAAGTTAAAGCAAAGGTGTTTTAGGAAGTTATTATTGAACAATGGTGTATATTAAAGATAGAAGTCGACGCTGTTTTTTCTCGGTAATTCAGGAAATGATTTGGTTGTCTATTCTGCTCTTTAACACACTCTTCTTCCAGGGAGGGGGAGACACCCCAGTGAACTTGCTCCGGTGCGATAAAATGCCAAAAAGAAATTTAAAACAGTTCCGGGTAGGTAATCATTTTTCATCCTTTCTGGTCATTTTAGTGTGAAAAAAATGTAAGTAGCACCTTCAAGGGGGGTTAGTTATGCCGTTGAAAGTCGTAAGGGTACGGGGGGGGACACCAAGATATTTGATGGTACAATTTTTAAATTAGTATGCAACAGTTATAGCCTACTAAAAAACTCTTGCTGATGTAAAACTAGTCATTGCCATCATTTGGAGCTGAAAACCGCATTGTGAAAATCAAAACAGTTCGAACGTTTCGCACAAATCCGGATTTTCGCCTAGTTGTTATGAAATGACCAATTAGGCTAATATTGCCGACTCGCGGACTAATGACGTATTGACGGCCATACTCGGTAGGTTAGTTACTTTGTTTGATAGCAAGGAAAAGAGGAAGACTACATAATGAGTACACCAAAATCATAAGCATTGGGTGCTATACAAAAACCGTCATTACCAAAATAAGTCTTGGTGAGACGAGAATAACGTAGATAATAAAAATATGCAAGAGTGAAGTCCATGGGCTATCAAATTGATATTTTATTATAAAATTATATACTTAAGAAAAAAATTAGTTCTTTGACATTTTACGCCTTTAGTTACTGTGAGATATTAGGATTTTAGGTTTCACAATTTTAGACCTTTTTCACAACCATAGCATTAAAAGGGGCATAAAATTGTGGAAATGTATTTTTGTTCCTTTGTTGGATAATACACTTATTTGACCTTTTACGAATAAAAAGAAAAGAGATGAGTTATGCTTTGCATGAGTAAGGCGTATTTACGAAGAGGACACGTGGCAATTGCTATTCCAAAGTATTACATACAATTAACAATATTAAGGAAAACCGCCTCATAATTTTCTACGATGCTTGTAAATTTATAGCAGTGCTATACTCAGCATCACTCATATCATTCATCATGGCCTCCGTCAATCGCAAGCGACTATGGATAAAGCCCCACATTAAGTCACAGGTTAGGTGAACCGCGACGGCTGTGGCTGAAGAGGCCAATTCCTAGAGTGACAGTCTCTGCCAAAGGTGCTACATATATGGGGTGTCACAGTTGACTATCAAGGATACTGTGAAGACTTTCTTTAGCTCGTGCTTCTCAAGCTGGTGATGATCTGTTGTTCCTCCAGCTCCAAGGTGTTGCGGTCCACTGTCTCCGCCAAAGGTTGACGATTGTCAGCAAGTTTCCAGCACCCAATGGCGATGTTCAGGGTACACATAACACGCTTACAAAGATCCTTGAGCGGAGCATGGGTGGACCAACTTTCCTCTTGCCGATGTAAGCTCAGCATACATGATATCTTTCGGTAGGACGGCCATCAGTCAGGATGACTCCTGGGAGTTAGGAGCTCTGAATTTGGAACCAGGTCCTTCCAGGTGACACCCAGAATGCGCCTAATACAGCGCAGATGGAAGATGTTGAGTTTCTTCCAATGCCTAAGTATCCGTAGTAGGCCACTCTCAGTCTCAATACCATACAGACAATGTGCTGATGATGCAGGCGTTGTTAACTGCTGCCTTTGTCTTAATGCACAGCTTCGGATATTGTCCCACACAGCGTTGGTCGTATATTAAGCCGGGCGGCAAGCAAGAGTTAAGTAGCTTTGCATGCACTTTCCCAATTGCTGGTTTGCGATTCTGCATCGAAGAGACAGCCTGTCACTGATGGTGGACACTAGGTAGGTGAAGTCTGACCAGCAAATCCTAAGACACCTTTTTAACTAACAACTGTGTGAAAACTCTGGAAAAAAGCGCGTAACGTAAAAGAACCCTAAAAAGCCTCACAAGGGCTCATCAAAATAACTAAATTCTACTTAAATTTGCAAAGCCCAAAACCCCTGAAAGCCATGGGTTCCCCGAGATTGACATCTCTTCAAAAGACGGTATTAATGTCTGAACAGGTAAACTTTTACTAAACGAATACAACAATGAATATTGCAATAGAGTATTGACCTATTGGCAATACCTGAAAATCTTCTTAGGGAAGTGGAGTGCTACGCAACCCGATCTAGCCAGAGCCGGGGAAAACAAATTTTTACTTTTTGTTAAGAGAAACATATTATTTGGCAATTCTATTACCTTTGCTGCCATTATTGAAAATGCAGCCATTCTGATTGTCAGTTCACTGCCCAATAGTATGCATTAATGGGTCGCCAAAGCATTTTAAGTTAAACCAACTGTGTAAGGGTAATAAAATAGAAAAAACTTTTCAAAAATGGGATCGGCTGCGCCTCGCCCATTATTTAGTTTGTCCGATCTCGAACACATTATTCGACCATACATGATACTGCAGCACCTTTATTTCTTAAATATACTTATTCCAATTGTCGCAGAATAAACGTATACACGTGGACACACTGCAGTGTGAACTGAATATAACAACATACATACATACCAAAATTAAGAAATGATCACAGAACTGAATACTAGCATAAATTTTAATATGCCAAAAGTGGTGGGCCACAGGCCGACTCGAACTGACAACAATAGACTATCCAAAAGTAAATCAATAACGTCTATCGCTTAGAGCGCTGCGCCACGAAGGAAGCTTATAGTATATAAGACGCGTATGTGTTTATGCTCGTAAGTGAGGGTTAAGTAGTGATGTTGAACAAAGAATCTCGTTGTGTAAAATCCTTTTCTTGTTAGGAAGTCATTTTTTTCAATGTTAGCAGTAAAAGGCCACCATCATAATGATAATAGCACTAGTACCCAATTTGCAATATCCTTTCGTAATAAGGATGTAGGTTGTGAGACTTTTTTTTAAGTTTCAAATTTACCACTAATAATCGTGTTATTAAACTGACGTTTGAAAGCATTTCTAACCACGTGTTTCCGTTGTCTAATCATATCTTGTCACTCATTTCATGTGTCAAATTACTTCTGAGGGTTGAAATACATGCTATATTTTGATTACGAGAAGTTAAGCAATGTTAACGATCCTCCCACCTAGTGATTTACTCGTCAAAAAACGTGTCAAACACGGGGAACTTTGTTTCTGTTAATATACTCAGGTTTGTGTGCCGACTTGTATCATGACGTTCCAATGCCTTTTTTTGCTGTTTTTTTTTTTCTTGTTTTTCGGGTTGTTTTTTTTTTTAAATTGGTGGACACACTACCGTGTTGTGCTTAATTGTATCAGGTGATATGCTTATACCATATGAGGGAGAAATCATATAAAAAATCGGAGCATGATCGGATCACTCACCTTGAATGCATGCACAGAATGTGCTATTCAACATGTGGTCATGAAATATAGTATCAAATACAACGTGTTACCGTCATGAAATGAACATACAGGCAAGACATACCCAGTAGACACAAAAGAAGAAGTCAGGTGCACAATAATGTTGACAATAGGTGATATAACATAAGTTGGATTCATCTGAATCAGTATAATTCCTCAGAGAGGGCCGGCGCACAGTTAGTGTATATTTCATTGGGTTGATAAGAAACCGATTGGTTCAAGGAATTGGATCGGTCAAAACATTACACCGCAACAGAAGAAGTTTAAGTTATCAGTGATATCCCTTTAACTTTGAGGTGATCCCCAGTTGTTTGACTTGGACAAGTCTATTGCTGTTGTGTCATGAATTTCTATTCTCGAGCTGTAAAGAATGTCCTGTAATTCCTCCTTGACACCAACATACACACACAGTGAAACTTCACGTTAAGTTATTCTCAAGTGCAGATTTATTAACACAACTCAACTAATATTGGGTATCTCCTGGTCAATGCAATACCCCAGTCTAAAAGAACACTTCTCCTTCAGAAAAAAAGACCCGAATTCTATTAAATCCCCGTTTATATACTGTTCTATAGAAGCTTCTCAAAATTTTCAGATGGCAGCTTGTACCTTTAGAGTTTCACGATAACAACTTCGGGAGCTATTCTAATCTTGGTCAATCAAAGACTGCACCAAGAAAATTTGCACCTCTAAACATAATTTTAAAATTCAGATATCAATAGAGGTTAATGGGGTGATTGTTTATCATTATCTCGATAAGCAATACAAACAAATGAGGTGTCAAATACTTTTGTTGCAATCCCTGTGGAAAGGTACCAATTTGAAACCATTTTAAAGAAATCGGTCAAAATTAAAGGTGTTTAATATTTGGTGATGACCTTGACATTTGACGATTTTTGTCATATATCTCAGTATACCGTGTAAGTAGTACAAAACATATAAACCATTTGTATCCTTGTGACAAAGAGGAACTCTTTGGTTACCTTTTACAGCAATCCAGGCATTTTCATTTTGACCCCTGTATTAGAATTTTTCCCCCCTCCTGAATTCAGCCCACATTTTCAGGAGGGGCACCCCGCTCCTCAAATGTTTCATTAACCTTCATAGAAGATAAATCCACTGAGAATTGAACCTTTGCTCTCCACTGTCACGGAATTGCCCCAAATGATCCAACTATATCTGTGGAGTAGAATATACTAATCAGGTGACCGTAAGGGGAGAAAGACCATCCCCACCATAAATACCCATCTCAAAAACAGGACACACCCCAAAATATACACAAAACAAATCAAAAGTTGGCTCTCTAGGTATAAGTACACACTTCGCTCCAAAAAGGTGCACCACAGATGCTGAATAAAAATCGATTTAATGCTGACCGTCACGGATGAATGGTGTGATTGTGAAATGGTGTCATACTAACCGTATCAGCCGGTCCCCGGGTCCAATGGCAAGATATGATTGGCGCGTAGAACATGGTATCTTAGTATCAAAAGTCTAGATAAGAAATTTCTGTTTTCCCAACACAGTAATCCACGAAAGAATCTTGTAATGCTACTGGCAATTTGTCTTTTGAAAGTAGGTCTTGAGGGAAACATCATTGTCATGGTCTAAGTTAAAAATACCAGATGCTTAGATAGTACATTCCAAAATGTGATTAAAATGTACTCTTACCAAAATCTACTATGATTTGTAGCCTGCCATCACACTAATTTGTAAGTTGTAGAATTTTATCGAATTCAAGCCATCCAAGCGAAATATGACCTTATCCAAACATATTATATTCTAAATAAACAAAAACTAAAGCACAAAACCGCATAGGCCACGTAAATCATATTTGCCCTGTAGCCCAAAGCGTTGACTATTTTACGTTTTGTTATTTGTCCATTTTTAAATGGACAAAATAACAAAAAAGTGGAACAAAATGTATTTTACATTGTGTGCAAGTCGTTGAATTATGTTAAGAAATCCCTCTATTGTGTGTCTATGCAATGCAGCGTTTAAAATTGATTATATAAACTGACCTTTAATACGCTCTATGAATAGAAACTAAATACACGCAGCTCATATTGAAGAGAACATAAAGAAACAAAACAAATTAAATCTGACAAAACCCTAACGAGGTTGTTTATGAGAACACAAATCTTGAAATATTCAGGTATAAACAAGGTTTACGGTTGCAAGTAATTTGGCACCGTGTCTGGCGATTTCATATATATTAATTGGTGTGAAGCTTTTTGAAGTCACAGTGGTTAGCTCACTGGATCTCATACTATACCAAGGGATGGCTACACAACAGTATGAATGAACGTAGTGGGAACAGTGTTGGCGCCAGCGTATCTGCCCTCGCATTCACCATTGAGGTTATCGGGTTCGGATTCCCGGCAGATAGTGAATTTGGTTTCTCGATTCATACTCGTTCCCGCAGGTTATCTCCGGGTACTCCGGTTTCCTCCATGTGTTCAAAAATCAGCAGCTTCTTGGCATAAATCTGTTCGGTATTATGGTTTTTCTGACGTGTTGAGCGCCTTCATGGCAACAGGCCGCACAGCGCCTTGTTTACGTGGATATGTCGCGCGTTTTAAAATACAAATTATTATTATATTATGAAGCAAACGGCGGACATCTTAGTCTACCGAAAACACAATAGCATTCCAGAGACACCTGTTTAACTAGTTGTATCCCGGGTGCCCGTTTTAGAGGACACGCCATCCATACGCGTGCAACTTCAAATACAATTGGCTGGCATTGGCTTCACTGAATTGAGTCTTTGTCAAAGACTCGGTATAAGAAAGAAGAGAAATCGTGGGATGGGGGGGGAGTTGAAAGGGGTGATGATGAAAACTCCAGAGGGCTTGTTACCAAGTTAGTTGGTCCTTTAGGTGATAGTACCCTGTAGTTTATCTTTCCATAGAGTAAACCAATTACAGGTCTGTACACAGACTACACTGAATTGACTTGATTCTGTAGTCTGTTATATCGATTACCACATTTCAATGGAACCACATTCTGTGTAAAGGGCTGGCTCTTAACCACCTGCTGGGCTATTTTTAAGAATTACCAAAATGACCAATGTTGATCAAAGAAGTACGAAGCACAGGTTTCAACCCATGTATCAGTGGATCAGTGGTTAAGCTCGCTGACCTCTACCAGATGATGGATAGCGGGTCTGGGTCGACGATTGAAACAACCGGAAGTTGCTTTTCGCATTAGCAATATGGAGGGAAATAATGCGTACACCTGCTGGTCGCAATATTCCACACAGATGTTATATTGTTAATAAAATTCCTTTAACTTGGACAATAAGTGAAGCCACATTGTGCAAGCCAAAATAAAACTTCTGTGGTTTCAACTCTGCGGCTATTCAGCGGTGCGCCAGCCCAAATATCCAAGTTGTAGAGGGTCAGTGGTATGCTCTGCTTTTCCAAGCACAAGCCCCAAAAGGTCCCTTCCGGGGGTCTGACCTCTTAAAGCAGTGCCAAACCAGGGCATAAGCATCACATGCCACCAATAAAGAATAATGTCAAGGTCAAAGTTAATCTGGCATGTCTATTTCCAACAAAGTCGAGAGGGCGTTAATTTCAGGGCGGTAATATTAATAACATTGCAAGAAGACCACGCTGGGAGGCTCCCACAGAGCAAAGATATTTGCTGTGGGAGTTGTGTGTATGGTTCATCACAGGCATTTAAAGGACATCGCCAGATAATGAATGAATGGGACGCCCCTCTATAGTGATTGAATTTGTACTCATATATTGGTGAATGAAAAAAGTACCTAACTGCGCAATGGGAATTGAGGTTGTATTTGCTCATAGTAAGTTAACTTGCCCACTAAATAAACTGCGCGGCCATGGGTATGCTTTATTATTAGTGGATGAGCCCAGGACAAATTAAAAGTAGCCTTGTTAGGTAACACTGGGGGGGGGGGCAAGAGGCATTTATACCAGGGCTACCTGATACAATGTGGTGCAGTGGGTCAGCGCTCGCCTCATTAATAAGGTTGTGGGTTCGAGCCCCGCTGTCGACCAATGTGTTGTGCACTGGGCAAGGCACTTTACCCGACTTGTTCTCCACCAAGGAGTATAAATGGGTACCCAGGCATATGTCTGGGAATTGCAAAACGAATCGATGGCGTGGAGAGGAGTGGCGAACCCCCCACAGCAAACATTAATAGGGAGTCTGCCCAAACGCCAATGACAGAGAGATGGGCCACTCCGACTGCGGGCGCACCATTGGCATTTGCATTTGAGAATATGAACATACACCGAAAAGGCATGATGAGCCATCTCAAGGGGTAGCTTAAGGACCCCCCCCCCCCCCCCCCCAGATAGGGGGTTGGGCCCGCAAAAGATTATACAGGAGTCAAATGGCATAAAGTGGTCCAATTGTGTTTGAATGCATACCAAAATGTTCATATGATCTCAAGGATTAGAAAAGTAACAGTTTGTTACTATTCCTAATGACGAACCCTTATGAAGTTATAAGCTAAAAACCGTTGTTATTGTAGGTCAAAGTTTAAATTGAGCTTCTACAGGGGTCAAATAATAAAAAACGCTTCAATTTCAGTGGGAAATTAGTCTATATGATTTGTAATGTAATCCACAAGTAAAATTAAGGTATACAGGGTGAGTAGAAAAAAGTACAACCAAATGAGGGATTGTTTTTATGAAGAAGAAAATAATGGAATTTACAAAATTAATTAATTGTGTGTTAGTATTCATTAATCAGCATTCAAAATAATTTTCATTTTTCAAATCGATGGCAACCATTCACAGGTACTGGTGGTCATTTTTGTGAAGGTATCCATTTTTCTGACCCGAACACGTTGCACACTGACTGCACACAAGAGACTCATTACTACGCAGCTTTGAAGGCGTTCAAAAATAAATTAACTGTTGATTCTTTGGCGCCGTATTCAAATGCTAGCAGGACATGGGTTGAAAGATAACGTAGAACCTTAAGGATTTAATGAAATTACAGGAGATATTTAAAATGGAAATTCAATGCCTTTATCTGTTTCCAGCCATATTTTGAAAATTTATACGTGGAAATCAATCAAGTTGAAAAGAAGGCTGCAAATTATTACGTCAAGTCTAAATATTGATTTCGTTAAATTATATTTTGATCTGGTTAATTTACAGTCTTACCCAACGATGTAACAGACATTTTCATTTGGGGGATTGGACAGGCGATGCGAATCATTTAACTTTTGGGGCATCACATAAAAACACATTTGCAAAAGTGAACACGTAATCTGTCAATCTATAAATTATTACTTTCTGATCTCTATTGGATCCAGGAGGGGGCAAAGATTTGAGTGGGGGATCCCGCCTTACCCCCCAGGACCTAATCAACAGAATGGTACGTCACTGGTGTTCCCTGACATGTATTCAAATGTTTAATATTGGAGGATATGCTGGAAATCCCAAGGCTGAAGTAAAGCCACGAGTACGCTTGGGGTTACTCTAGCGTGTAACTGGTTCGGTCTTTCAAATGGGTACTTTCACTTTCTGAAGCTGTAACTTTCGAACGCTGTTAATCATTTTCATGCCGTAATTTTTATAGAGTGCTAACAAAAATGGAATGTACTACAAGAAGAAACTATATGAATAGCACAGCGGATTTTCCATGAAACATTACGTTCAATTTGGTGGTACTTTTTTTGACGCCTGTCGTTTGGACAAGTTACAACAAAATTACCCAGTCCCTATCGGGTATAGGGGTAGTATAAGAGGACGGTAATGCTGGTCTCAGTGGAAGCCAACTTAAGCGGTGGGTAGTCAAGCTTTCAAAGATAAAAGTAACTAAAGCACAGAAAAAGTGCTGTAGGGTCGCAGTCGTTATCTTGCAGAATTACCATCGCAATAGGAATTGACAATCAATCAACAAATGAGAATATCTTGTGTTAAAAAAGCTAGTGGAATTTACCGAAGGCGAGCAGCGCAGCTCAGCGTCAGATGCTTCACTCATCTAAGCCATAGGCCACTAACTCAACGAAGTGACGTGGAAAGAAAGAACCGCGGGTGGAGCGCTAAGAAGCGTCAGCATCAAGAAAATCAGATCACAAAATATTAGGTGCTGACAAGAGAAGAGAGTGTGGGCTGTCACTTTCCAATAACACGCCATCATTTTTTGAGCGCCCCCATGGAACGTACCTAATGAGACATACACCTACGAGGATTATAGGAGGCCTTGTGGACACTCTAAAAAGAGAGGAACCAATAAGATAGCAGACAAACGTGTATTTTGGTTCTACGGACACGATCGCCCCACCCATCAGTGAATACACAGTGTCCATTGGCTACAATGTATCCAGATCTCCAGCAGACACCATCAGTCCACTTGTGGGAAAAACATATCACCATATCCTCAATTCTAAACAACTTGCCGAGGATTTGAAAGGGATAACTGTCGGCAATGGGGAATACCTTATTTCACTTCCAAAGCAAAGATTCCCCATCAGCAAGTCGAAGCAGTAGCAATAAACCTCTTCATGAAATATTTTTAGAACAAAGCTATCTCCTCAGCCACAACCAACTGCAAACCCACAGTCTGGAAACGTTGTGTTGATGACGTGTTGGAAGTCATTAAGGAGGGAGAGGCGGGTAATTTAACCACCCATCTGAATCAGGTAGACGCCACAAAGAACATCAAATTCACCTTATTTTGGCTGGCACAAAGTGTTGCGTTTTAATTAGGACACGCTGTATACGACTTCTGTATACGCCCTCGAAACACGCACCTCCGGCGATCCTGCTTGAGACGTCTTTGACAAAGACTAATCGTATAATCTTTTACGACCTCCTATCTCGCTTAAGCTACATCTTCGGAATGGCCATCACACTTTTACATCTATTTTGGATAGGCTTGTCCATCCATTATATGAGTCCTTTATAAAAAAATGGGTTTCCATTTCTCGGCGGGAAACTTTTGTGCGAACACCCAAAAGTTCTTTGGACCGGTATTTGGAATCACTACAACCGTTATGTAGTTATGTTGATGTAGCCATCAATGACCAGAGTTTGATAAAATAAAATTCCAATGGCAAAGTGGTTTTCAAGGGAGTCCACATCCCCCTCCCCCATACACCAACTGGAGTGTGCAAGACCTTATGCACTTAAGTGTTAATACTGAAGTGTATACTCCCGTTAGCGCATAAGGAGTGGTCCAAGTGGATCCCCTCTGAAAACCACTTTGCCGTTGGAATTTTTTAAACAAAACTCTAGTCACTGGTGGGGTACGTCAACACGACCACATAACAGGAAAAAATGAAAATCGGTTATCGGTTATTGAAAATAACCGTCCAAATCCAATTCTCCCGCCCAAAAAATGGAAAATCACTTTCCCGAAGGACTTTTTTCCCATAAAATTGAGCTCATAGTAGTAGGACATAAATACAATTACATTCCTGAAATAAAAACTCAAAAGGTAACTCCAGTACAAATTAAGGGACAAATTTTGAATAATGCTTATTTATACTAATACGTATGAAAACATCATGGCCGATTTGAGGCGCGGTATATAAAATTCCATGCAAAAGCGGCCCCAAAACCTGTATACGGAAACCCGCTGTTTCCACAAGCCTAGATGAACACAAGACTGAAACATAAAGTTTGAGCCAAGACCAGATCACACAGAAAGACATCTTCAACAGACATATAGAAATCTACAAATTGCCATAGCCGAACATGTTACAATAAACATTTGGGTGTGCGGAGGAAAAGTCATTGGCCAAGAATCAAACAAGGAGATTTTTTTAGGATATGAATTTCTCTCAAATTTCACTGGATCGGTTGTAGACCACCTACCGAGAACGTTTGGAAGGTTTATTGGACAAACTGGTGCAAAAGAAAACCGCAAACCTTGTTTTGAACTTGCCTGCTATCGCAACCGTTCCCCATAGAAAACCATGCTTTGACTTTCTGTCGTGCACGACAGAAACTACTAAATCACCATCTTATTACATAAAGACGGCGTATTCGGCTTATTCACTTCAGGTATGATATAATACATTGGTAAGCATTCCAAATATGTAAAAAAAACCTAGGTTCGAGAAAAATTGGGGCGCTTCTTCCTGGAAATCTCCTCATGTCTCTTTAAGGGAGTAAAATGGATAAGAAGTAGAGAAGGAACCACCATTAATAAAGACGAAGAGGCGTACAGACTCGACAGAGTTAAAGGTGCATTTCGTGATTCCAGAACTTTCTGTTTTATACATTGTTTATTAGATATCCTTGACAAAAGCTTACTCACAATATTTGAGTTGATTCCGATGTTGCGGTTTTGTGTTATGAGTAATTGCTTGTTTCCCCAGTCCCATATGCCACTGTGCTATAATTTCTGTCCGTTAAAATACAAAATTGGAAATTTCTTACAGATACGGCCGAATTTTCACGTAAGATTAGGTACACATGGATTACTAAGGCTAACGGTTCAGATGAAAGAAAATCTCAACTTTTTGGAGGTAAATCGGGGGTGAGGTTGTGGATCACGAAATTCCCTTTAAATCAGCGAACTAGTAATGTGACGACATCAACATCCGTCACGAAGTTTTCTAGAATCGCCAACACTCACCAAACCAGAATGACAAGACTTAATATTTCGACTCAGTACCTATGTCATTTTATATGAGTTTTGGATTTGTTGGAGAACATTTGCAAATTTAACCACCACCACCCGTTTAGATGTCGGATACGTTAATCAATTGCGCCACAACGCACGTGATGGGTTGGATAGTCCAGGTTTTACACAAGAGCGTTCAGAGTGCAATGCCGGTGTATCTTTTGTGTAAGACATTCTTGAATCAGACGAGAATAAAGACTCTTTTTACGGACTAAAGCTGTATCATCTTTTGCATACTTTGATCCGTTTATGGAAGATTTCATGCCAGGCTTACTCAGTGCATTCATACACGATGGATAAACGGCAATGACGTCCATATCGCCAGGTCTGAGGATATCAAAAGAACAGGTTATTGTTAAAACGGAATAGACTGGATTGTTAGACTATTGGGGACAGACGATTTCCTTACGAGGACCTTTGTTCGAAGGAATTTCTTTTGTGTTATGAAGTGCCAATCACTCAGTCCCTTTATCAAAAATATGCAAATACCCGGGATTGCAAACAGAGTAGTGTATACAACAGAGAGGCATAATGTTATAATATACCACTACCTCATTGTAGATGGTAGGCTAATAAAAGCGTTTATCCACGAGCCGCACGTGTGTGTCCAAAATATACAACGGGGAAGTTGCAAAGAACCATAAACATTTAACGCGAACGCCTATTCTTACATCTGTCTATTAATAATCTTGTCACAGGAGAGTGATTTTGAATAGACAGGCGTCAAAATAGGCATTCGCGTTAGACGTTTATAGTTCTTCGCACAGCAGCCAACAACGTCCTGCTGGGGTAGCCACAATTTGCGCACCCATTGCAGTCTGCACCCAGTTGAATTTAGCAGCCTTGACGGAATAAAGTACAGTATCACGTGCACTTTATTCCGTCAAGACTGCTGAATTCAACTGGGTGCAGCCTGCAGTGGGTGCGCGAATTGTGGCTACCCGTCCTGCTGAGCTATTGTTACGACTGTCATTGTTCAAATAGAGTTTCTTCAACAGACTTTAGTAGACGTCTGTGGAAATTTGATATCCGGGTTTAATAATAAGGTTTTAGAACAAAAATATGTGACCGGTTAGAAGTTTTTCTGCTTAACGGTTTCAGGTGGTATAAAAGGAATCATTTTAGACCAAAAAATTTGTACACGGTCTTCGATTTTTCTTGAGAAATCCGAAATAAATATCCGTGTTTTCAAATGGCAGCAGTGCATGAGCTGATGTTGGTGTAATCCATGCACAGCTGGACGTTGCCGGCTGCTGTGAGTTCTTCGCAACCTCTCTACTATCTCTATTTAAAGATACACATTTGAAAAATAGTGCGGCCTCCAGATTTTTCAAAAAAAATTATTATTTTTGCATGTTTGTAAAGCTTTTATATACATTAGTCCTCGCCTGGAATGATTAGGACCAAATCAGCGTCCTTATGGGTAAACAGAACGATTTTATAATTAATGTCGCCGGCGACATTAATTCAGCAGACGACGGAAATGGCGTTTAACACAAGAAAACGCACCCCGTATGCGTGTTTACCACGGCATGCACTGTGTTTGACGGGTCTGTGACCTTGTGGTTTTAATATCAATGAGTATCTGTAATATTCATGTAATATACACATTTCTTGATTAAAGTTATTAAGAACTTAAAGTTAGCTTACACATTACCTAGATGTCTTTAACCTCTTATTAACGTCCCTATCTGTTTTTGAGTATGCTATTTTTATGTGTAGAATATATCTATATTCTTCCAATGGCCAAGACTATCATTTGAGAGCAAATTGAAGAAATTTCATATTTTGTGAAAATGTGCCAGTGCCGCTTTAAACCTCTATTTAATATCTCTATTTATACCAATCAAACAGGAATACACAAATGAAATGATGTTGTTTAATTCATACAGTACTTTTATTTGGTTAACAGTTCCATACATACATACATACATACATACAGCAGCATTACTTAACTTGACTCAAGGGAAAGATTAAGAAAGAAATACAATTTTAAAACCGCTCCCGGTTGTCACAGCCTGCTTTGGCGTAACTATAAATCTGCAATTCATTGAGACAAAGCGTTAATATTTGAAGAATTTGCTTCGAATACGGACATCGTTCCGTTGTAATTTCATTGCAAATTATTCATTTAATGCGTATTTGCTTGGACGTATTCAGCCAAATGTATAAATTGCGAAAAATATTCACAAATGAATTATTTACTCTTGTCATTCAAAAATCGTCTGATTTAAAATAAATATGATAAATTTCGGCCAATACTAACTTTAAAAACTTGATATTCATGCAGAACTCTGTTCTACGCATTCCCGCACCTTGTTTGTGATATTATGTGTGTTATGAGCATTTGAATGACGCAGGTACATTGTAAAAATTATTCTATTCCATCTATTTAACACTTTGGACTCTGAGAGGGAATCCCTGCACAACAACGAAATGCTGGTCCAATCACCAATCTTTATTGATGCGTCCATATTTAACAAATGTAATAGATATGTGATATGCACTTTGCACTTAATCATAAAATTGATGATCATTAACTATTACAAATCCTATAATTATGAAGGAGGTTTAACTCGTCCAGTAATAAATTATAGTCTTTAGTGAAGGCTGAAATCATTCACTATTCTATTATTGCACTTATAAGGGAGGTTTAACTCATCCTTATTACACTTATGAGGGAGGTTTAACTCATCCAACTTATGAGGGAGGTATAACTCATTCAATCTTGCCCTTTAGTGAAGGCCTGTTGACCTCATACACTATTCTATTTTTGCACTTATGAAGGAGGTATAACTCATCCAATTTTGATATTTAGTAAAGGATGAACACATTCGCTATTCTATTCATGCACTTGATGAAGGAGGTACAACTCCTCCAATCTTGAACTTTAGGGAAGGCTGAGCTCATTCACTATTCTATTCTTGCACTTGATGAAGGAGGTACAACTCATCCAATCTTGATCGTATTTCTTTGAGAAACTTAACTCATTACCATCATTGTTACCCCAAAACTCCTTCCCGAAAGGGGCCATCACCACTAAAGGGCGGGATGGGTGGGTTTTTGTCCAAGAAATGACGAACTAGACACATCAACAAGAGAGGTGAATGGATTTCTGAGAAACGCCCTCTGTCGTCAGCGGCAAGACTCTGTGGTCCCGGGGTACCCCCCCCCCCCACCCCGTAAGCCGTGTTACAAAAAAACGCTTGGTAAGAGAATCTAACTAACACATTTTGGCATGGCAGTTGCATAGATTTAAGAACACGATCTATATGCTCATTATAAGAGGGAACGTATGGTAAAATGCATAGGACCGCCATAATATTTTCAACATAAATTGGGTATATCATTTTGATATTCTGGCAAACGTGACTAAAAGAGTAGAATCTTCGACCATAGCTGAATCTAAGCCTATAGTTGGGCGTTCGCAAATTTTGGTAGACATTTTGCCAGGGAATCCGTTTACGCTATTTCGCTATTTATGAAGCTAGATTCACCAATCGCAGCTCATGTTTGTGTTTAGAGAGACACTTATATTCATGAAATGATGAAGAGACCAGCCAATCAGGGTTCACTTAACAGAGGAATCCCTTAATTTGTTTCATGCAAATTTCAAAAAAGTTGCAAGGCCCCTCAAGATATTAAAAAAGGAATTAATTGATCAAGAAAATCCATTAGAACCGAAATATTCATGTGATGTGTGATGCTCAAAAATTATGATGTTTCCAACCTCTGCCCACCCCCACTCCCATGAATATGTCTACTTTTGCCACCTCTAGCTGGAATTACGTAAGGCAAGGAATAGGTGAATATTTACCAATGTTGCGAATAATTTCAAATACGCTACTCCATGTGACACAGACTTTTCAACGTTGTTAAGCAAATGGAAAAAAGCGTTGTTTGACAGAATCTGGTCCAAGTCGCTGACACCCCCTTCGAGAATGTAAAACAGTAAGTGGGATCACCTAGGTTCTGAAAATCATTAAAGAGGTTACAAGCGCGGCATGAATTAGGAATTCAACGGTTTTCTTGCATTATGGTAAATATTACGAAGCATCAACAATGTGTCCCTTATTTGAATTTAGTTGCAAAGTACATGAACATGTCCTGTCTTGCGTCTTTATGGTTCTTAACCCTTTTAACATGGTAGATATGTAGGTTATAACACAAAAGTCAGTGATTTTTATGGCTGTTTGAAAATGACCTAACTCGTTTCAATACACTTTGATGATGATTTCGAATATAGTAATTAACATGTTAAAATGCTAGTTTTTTTAATTGACAAAACTTGGATTTCTGAACCACTTGAGTCGCTTGTGTGGCGAAAGAGTTCAGGTTATTGGCACCACTGTCTGATTTGGAAATAGATACATGTTAGTTTAATACTGCGCGGAAGGTAATGCAATGTTTCATCGCTGTAATTTCGTCCCAGAAAAAAAAAAAAAAAAAAAAAAACATTATTCTCAAAATAACCATCACTGCAAGAAGATTTCAAACATCATACACTACTTTGTGAACTGGAAATGTAAGATATTTACTTCAACTACAACACTTCCTTCGATAACATTTTCTAACATCTTTTCTAGCGTTTCCTCTTTTCTCAACCTTACTTTTTATAAGCAGCTCATGTAGCGTCAAATCAAGTTAAAGATGCATTTCGTAATTTCAGCACCCTCTGTTATTCATTAATCACTAGATATCCGTGAGAAAGAGCTATATTCTCAAAATTTGAGCTGATCCGATCTTGCGGTTGTGTGTTTATTAGTAATGCTCGTTTCTCAAGGTCCCATAGGCTACTGTCATGTAATTTCTGGTCCGGTTACGAAGGAGAAAAACATCCGTTTTACGGACAGAAAGACAAAATTGCGAATTTCTTACAGATGCGAACCGAATTTGCACGTAGATGGGCACATGTGGGTACTAAGGCTAACGGTATCAGATGATCAAAAAATCTCAACATTTATTAGTTAAATCGGGGCCCAAGTTTGGTTGAAAATTCCTCAAAGTATGTGGATATTATAAGCACAGTTAACCTTTGTTCACAACAGACATCAACAGACAGCAACAACAGACTACACATCAACAACAGACCTCAACAGACTCAACTTACAGTGGCCAAAGTGAATCCCTATGTGTCCTTCCTGCCTTAAGCCAGGCGACACAAACGTTCGATTTTTTCACACATTGCCCAGTAGATATAACGAGCTACTGTTTTCGGGAGTTATTTTTTTTATGAAATCGGGTTGTTTTTTTTGTTTCATTACCCTGTAGTGTAATCTTTTAAATGTCAACGCATTACCGGTATAGAGTCATTATAGTCCGCCAGACGCACCATTCCACCCTACAACGGTAAAGAATATAGGCACTCGAGTCATTTGACTCTTCACGCGACATTAATTTCTACGCTTCAATCCGTTTATCGTGTATGGAGCCGGACTCTGGCTCCCACCAAAAAAAACCCTAACATTTAGTTTTTAGGTTGTTGGCGAGACTAAGAACAGGTTCATCTAAATGCACTAAAAATTGACACAAGTACTGCAGGCAAGATAGCCTTGGTCAAGGGTGGTCTTAATTATTTCGCCAGCGAAATTACAGACTATTGTTAGTAACGAACAATCCAAACCTAAAAATCCGGCGGTCATTGAGTTACTGTCATCTAAATGCTATTACCATTGTTTTAAAAATAACTTATCTTGCACTACTGTTCTGACAATCAATCATATTTATGAAGGGAATGTCATTTTGATGGTAATGTAGTTGAAATACTTTGCACCTAAACTGGGAAAAATGTCTTGCATAGTCGTGTCCATAATTTGAATTCAAAGTTCCCGGGCGAAAGGATATGCGAAATAATGTTTCAATATGTTTTTGGTAGAAAATATGAATATGACTGCTCTGTAGAATATACCCCCAGACAACGCATTGCTTCCACTGAGTTGCACATCTTGCAAACTAACATCACCAGGGGCGAGCTACCATAGGGACATGGTGGACAAAGTCCACGGGCCCCGAGAGGTTGGGGCCCAGAGATTGGGAAAAAGGATAGAAGGGGGAGAAAGAGAAAAAAGGAAAGAAAGAAAATAAAGAAGAAACACGAGGAAAACAAAGAAGAAAGGGAGAAGAAAATGATAAGATTTGCACATTTTCAAAACAGGCCTAATGCGAATAACGCTATATTTAATTATTAATTCCCGGGGCCCTTCCTAGCCGCCTTCTACCGATAAGCGAGAGGCTTTACCTTACTGTAGGCAAGCCTGCATTTGATATGATACGACGCGAGAGGCCTAAATCGTAATGCATATATGCATGTCTGCATTTAAAATTACTATTGTAGATTTTCCCGGGTCACCTACATACAAATCATAAGAGCACTGGATTCAGTGGCCCTTATTATGGCCCCGGTGGTTTGTTATTCTGTCTTAAATTGGTGGATCCCTTCTGGGCCCTATATTTGACCCATGGCAAATTTCTTACCTGCATGCTAATCATTAATGAATGCCTATCATTAGTTTTTCTAGAATGAGGAATTGGGCCCCGAAAGTTCTAGAGAAAAACAAGACTTTGGAGAAAAAAAGGCCCTGGAGGGCCCCTTGAAGACTAAAGCATACTTTCGTTTAGCGTGGATTCATTGACACGGGTTATGGGCCCAGTGACTGTGTTTTTTCTCTTTTTGGACCCACTCATAGTGCAGTTATTGTCCCACTGTAAACGGGGCCCTCGACTTTTGCCCACCCACCAATCAATTGTGACATGAATCCATTCATAAGTTTGATCGTAATGTAAAGGCTTCCCACTTCACAGGCACCATCCAATCACTGCTCATGACCATAATGCTATTGATGAGTGATTACCCACACACTGTGTGCAGAAACATGGCGAGTAGGATCTGTTTTTACCATGTTGGAAGCCTTGTTAGAATAGTCGTTTCGGATATTTTCTTAACGTATGCCAAAACCAATTACAACCCTGAAAATAATTATCTTGGTTGTCAGCTTCTACGAAGAGTATATGTCTAACCGTTTGTCCATGGCGCTCTCCTGAATCTGCACAGCAATCAACTGGTGCTTTTTGCCATAGAGTTAGCATTATACCCCTACCAAATCCCTCTTTATAAATTAACCATTTTTCCGATTTGCTAATGTTCTATCATAATAAATTCACATCTGTTATGGGTGAATATATTCTACAATTAGCGCTTCTACGAAGAAAATCCCATGAGCACTTTCCTCGCCACGACGTGAAGTTTTCCTCATGTCCTATGCGCATAAGCACACAGAGTGCTCGTGACTGTTTAATAGGCCTATTGAATGCACTGTGTGCACAAGTGAATGGGGAAAATGGACAGTAACTGCAAAGCTGTCCTTTCCTTATTTGACAATAGTGGCACATCCAGACCTGAATGCTATGCAATTAAAGGGTGATGGCCCGGGTTAAATATATAAGTTTTTCATTTGATAAAATGACCTTCACTCCAAAACCCCATCTGTAAAGTTTCGCGCCGATATTTCAATCCATCGTGATGTGAGAGCTAACAACGTTATTTTGTAACCCAAAACCTTTGTGTCAAATTTATATGGTCGGACCGAATGGGGCACATTTTCGCCATAACATCCAAATCAAACACCTTTATAGCCATAAGATTTCAAGGGTAAATGAGAAATAAAACTGTCTTCAGTTACCAAAATGGGTGTATCTGGGAAAGGGTTTTACCCGATTGGACCATTACCTAAATCTAACATTAGTTTCTTCTGCAGAAAAGGGGAATTGGGCCCCGGAGATTAAGGGCCCTAAGAGATTGGAGGAAGAGAGAGAGCGAGAGTCTTATCATCTCTAACACACTTATTTCAAAAATTGACCAATCTCAAGATGTTGGATGGCGGTCCTCCAAGGTAATTATGTTAGCTCTTGTCCATCATTTGCATTCAAGAATGTATTATTGAGTATCTTGTTGTTTTACTGGCCCACTTGACTTAATGATGCCTGTTGGTCCAAGGTTCCGTTCGAAGAGCTTTAATTTTAATCTAAAACTTTGCATTTAGGATTTTATAAAAAGTAGTTTAATTAGGGCAAATTAGACGAAGAACGCAAACATATGTTATTGTTTGGTCATAATATTTTACGCAACATCTTATTGTTACGTTGCGGTGATTCCATTGTTACCTTAATAAAAATGTTGTGCTTCAGTCTTTTGTTGTGGTGCGTGTTGTATAGACGAGGGGTGCGATGCATAATGTGCGAACATATGACTATTGGACGTTGAAAGTTGGTCCAAGAAGAATTTCAAAGGCATACATGGGGTAGCACGATTCGTCTTCAACTGCCTATATTTTTATCATTGTGTCTTTACATAGGCCACTTGCGTTAGTAAGGCCGGGGGCCTATGGTTAAAAAAAAATGAAAACGATAAAATAAAAGTGAAAAGGGATGGAAGGACCCTACAAAGTCGCACTTCTTGAAGAAGCAAAAGAATCGTGCTAACCTGGGGGGCCCCGGTTGCGTGTTTGGTCCACGGCCCCAAACATGCTAGCGACGCCACCTGAACATCACTTTCCAATCATACATGTTTCACTATAAAACACAATAAAATACCCACTCTCCATTGTTAGCCGTGACCAGACTTTTATAATTTGAACGGTCATTCGTTCGTTCTTTCGTGCTGAGGTATACTTGTGTGACTCCAATTTCTTATGTATGCTTTTTTGATTTTTTATAATTATAATTTATCTTATCTTTACCCAGGTTAGCCCGATTCAGCTGACCGCTGATCTAACACGGGGCCCTGCACATCATTGCACATGATAATATACAAAATTAAAATTACACCAATTACAATAGTTGAAAAATGAGATTAATACACAACTTAAATTACATACCCAACATACAAAAACAATATTTGAACATATGAGATACACCAAAATTTAAAATATTGCCCCCAAAATATATTAATTGCCACATAAGATTAAGTCATGACTTGGGTCTAATTTGTACTTTGTATCTACTTTTAAAAAAGAAAAAATACACAAGTTATATTAAGCTGTTCGTGTCGTCCTTGGTCTGTCAACATCCGCTGAGCTATTGTTTATGAGTGTCATTGTTCAAATAAGAGTCTCTTCAACAGAACTTACTAGTCCGTATGTGGAAATTTGATATTCGGGTTTAATTATAAGGTTTTAAAACAAAAATATGTGCCCGAGTTAGAAGTTTTATGTGAACGGTTTTGGTGTATAAAACGGACCCATTTTAGAAAAAATAATTTCTACACGGTCATCGATTTTTTCTTGGGAAATGCGAAAGGTTAAGTAAAATGCCCGTATGTGAAATGGCAGAAGTGCGTGACCTGATGTGGGTGTAATCCATGCACAGCGGGAGTTGGGGGGCTGCTGAGCTTTTGTGTTTAGTGGCTTTAATTTGTTTGTTTTCGCACACAACAATCATTGCTAGGAACTGGCTAGAGTTATAATTGCCATCTATCCACTGGGTTAGTTTATCAGCTTTTATCTGGGAACAGTAAAGTTGTCTTCCATCCCTCTTCCCCCCCCACCCCTCTCTCTCTTCTCTATCTCACTCGGATTTTGTTTTTGTCAACACAAAAATATCCAAAAGAATAAAAGTCTGACAACTGGACTTTGAACGTAGATTAAAGCAATCATTGACAAGTTTAACCAGGGATATGACATGAACAAGATTTGGTTAAGAGGTGATTTGCCAAGACACTTTTAACGCTCACACTATCCTTACGTTCCAATGAGTTGATTACAAATTACCTAAACAATTGCCATCAGGACAAACATGCTAACAACATTTTCATGCACGAGTTGAGTTTCATGAGTGCGATCGTGGAAACAATGTAGGCTTCCATAGGTCGTAAACCGGGGGGATGAGGGGGATCTATATCCCCCCAATCTTTTTGATGAAGACGGGGGGATGGCCCAATACGATCCATCCCCCCCCCCCAATGTTGATGCCCATTCTGTGTTTTGACCAAAAATAAACTCATATTTTACCATAATGTTTAAAATGGCAAATTTTACGCGCGCTTTGCGCGAAATTTGTTTAATTAAATTATATTTAGCGATTTTAGTTCTAAATGGCAAATTTTGTGCGCGCTTGGCGAGCACATGTGTAGTAAGGCATATTTCAGCAAACTTGGTTTCATTCATAAATTTTCAGAACCCCCCCCCCCCAAACTGTCAAAAAGAAATTTACGGCCACTCTGAAGGCTTCCAAAAACTAATCTTTCTTGGATCGGACTAATAATTGACTTGAAAATACAAGCAATTTGTCCGATATAATAAGTGAAAAAGCAAGATGAGTACAAAATCTATACTGAGGGGAAATATATCGTTGTTTATTCATCCAGTCAGATTATACTAGCAAGTGTTGAATAAATTCCTGAAATAAAAAAGACCGTATTAAGCTATAACAGCACATTCTTTAAAGAGCACCCCCGATTTTAAACACTGTTTGAGATTTTTGCCAACCGTTGAATGGTATGGCGAGTAATTAGCTAGTAAAACTATACCTGTGCATATGAAGGGATTTGGTGTTAAAACTAATATCGGATCCCGATAATAATTCAACAGTCGCTGAATGAAAACGTCATTCCAATTTAAAAAAAATAGCTGGGAAATAGCGCCATGTGCAACGGCTCATCCATTAACTCTTCCGTTGGGTCACGCAAGTCAAGTTAACAATATTTTCGTGAGATTGTGCTTATCCCCCCCCCCCCCCACAATATAATGGACAGGCAGAAATTTTACGTTTCCAGAGCTGCCGTTTTGCCGTTGAATTGGGATCGGGGATCCTCGAATCTATTTACAAATCCCATTCTTTTGTGACGCAATGCACCTTTGAGCATTACCGTAACAGGTATTACTAGTAACCCACCCTCCAACACAGCTGGGCATATTAAATATCACAAAGTCGAAAAATTGGGGAACTCTTGAAAAAATTCCTGTTATTGCTTTAATCAGAATTTAATTTTGCCATGCTCCACTCATCGTCTGCAAGGTCTGTGCTACAATGGTTCACGACCTTCCCTAACCAGTGCTTTTCAATGAACTTCCCAAAGAAAATTCAAGTGACATGAGTTGTTAGATATAATATATTAAAATGGGCAGGAAATATGTGGCAGAGGTAAAACTCATTAGAGAAAAGGCACCGAGCCACTAACCATAAGGCACCAGTATGACAGATTTTTTTTCACAGCGTGACCTTCTACGGTACGGAGCCCCTAAAGTGACATGGTGAAAAAAGAAATTATTCGTTCCAACAAGAAATATTTCTTTCCCACAAAATACTATTCGTTCCCACGAAATAATTATTTCGTTCCACGAAATACTAGGTCGTTCCACGGGAAATAATTACTATTTCGTTCACACGAAATAATCTTTCGTTCCAACGAAATAATTATTTCGTTCCCCCGAAATGCTATTTTCATTCCCACGAAATACTATTTTCATTCCCACGAAATACTAATTTCGTGCTCTCGCGAAATAGCTATTTCGTTCGAACGAAATAGAGCCTTGGTTCGAACTCTAAAGTCACTAAATATGTAATTCCCCGTTTTCCCTACGACGGTGGGTGATTCTAACGAGAATAGCGCAATGCGTATTGTGTCAAGGGGTCACGTTCACTGAAATCGGTTTGTCGCCCTTTCTATCAACCGCATCGATTTGCTCGCTATTGATTTTTCTCGGTGAGAAGTGTGAACAGTCGGGTGCAAAACCGTACGATTTTTCGTATAAATTTCACATTTTGGAATCTTGGAATTATATTTTATGAATCTGCAATAATCAGGGAACCTAGTCAACCAACTGGATTGCCGATATGTGTGAAATTGAGAGCAGGACTGGACAGGAGAAGATTATGATACAATTTACTCGATGTGTGGACACGGCGTGCAGTGAACGGCCATGGCGTATACTATAGGCGTTTCGTGTGTAATTTGAGCTGTATGGTATTTGAGTTTACGATATCATACAAGTGCCAGCGGTAAATTCAAATTAAACCCTGGCATTGGTAAGATTTGTAGTTTCGCTACTCATACACATCGATAGAGGAGACCCAGCTTTACACAAAAATCGTCATGCAAAGGGGCCAGGCCTTCCGAGAAGAAGGTAAAAAAATAATAAAAATAAATATGAAAAATACAGATTATCAATGTAATTATATGCATAAAGCAGTTATCGATTTTCCCAAGGGTATTATTCATAAATCCCATTGGTCCAGGGAAAGTGTTAAGGGCTTTAGCTTTCCCGTCAAGATGGCGAAAACACGAATACCCTCTATAGCAATGATCATGCATGTAGTTTCGTTGTCCACGATTCAATACACAACCACACTCTGCGTTAAGGGCAGTGTTAATCCTAGTGCTTTTGTTTTTACACGAATTTCTGATTTTTGCACCGTTTTAAATATCAACCTGTGTTCTATCGTTACCAACAAAGGTTATCCAATGCAGACAATCCTGAGTTGTATTTTTTCCGATTTAAAACAGCTATTTGACCATTAAAAGTCACAAAAACCACATGGTCTTAATTAACGGCGGGAATTTAAGCATATTACGCGCCGTCAGGCGCAGCATCGCGTCGCGAATTTTTGCTGCGTAATGAAGCATGCGCGTGTTTTAATGTACTTTTGCGCGAACGCATCTAGGAAAAACGAAAAATAATAATACTGATAATTGAAAACTAGCGGGAGGCCCGCGCTTCGCGCGGTCTCCCGCTAGCTGAGTAAACAGGAGCGATCACTAAAACAGGAGCGGTCACTGACACAGAAGCGATCACTAAGAGGTGACACACAGTGGTTACACCGCCGCAACCATGATAACAGGCTATAATTTTGGCATATTGGTCGCATGTTCTAGATAGACCCCCTAGTCACAACATATCCCCGTATTCGTAACCTGTTTAATAGCTCAAGTTCTCGAAGTTCCCATCATATCCTGTAACTCATATAGGCCTAGTTACAGATTTCTAAATAATAAAACGTCAATATTTCACATTCTGTATAATTTTCCGTAGATTTTAATATTTTTTTTCCTCAAAACTACCCCCGGTGTCTATAACCCATAGCTTCCGTCATACCACAATCAAAGCGTGTTATTTCCTCTCCCCCTAGATTTTTTACCACCATTTTCTAATAAACTCCGTGTTTTGGCCAGCTTTCCGTATTCTGTATTATATTCCTTTCCTCATAACTCCCCAAACGCCCGTATATAGTTCTCTTCATCCTGTAGTTTATGAATACTCCATCGAGTCACATTATCTCATATTGTAAACTTTTTTCATAACTTAAGTTCTCGTACTTTTCGTCATATCCTGTAGCTCATGTAGTTTCCATTTTGTAGATAATAAAACGTCAATATTTTCATCCCGTATAACTTTCGATTCCGTTAACTTTTCTCTTCTCAAAAGTACTCCCCGTGTGCTAACCCGTAGTTCCCGTCACATCCCTCTTTTTTCCTTATATCTCCTCAAACTTCCGTATAAAGTTCTCGAAAAGCGGATCCCTAATCCATGTGTAAATCAAAACAAAGTATCAAGGTCCTATCGTTCCTGTAGCTGGTATTTTCTACCTCGTAAATTTTGCACGCGCAACCCATATTCTCAAAGGTTTTCTTTTTCTAATAAGCCCTAGCATACCGTATTATATTTTTTCTCATAGGCCCAAATTGCAGTATACTGTCCGTATTCCTATTCTCTACCTACACAACCAATTTCTTCATGGGAGTACCTTTGAAGTGACTATTAAGTAGCCGCGGAGTACCCACCCGCAAGGGTACCCACATCGCCGGCCGCAAATGTTGGGGGTAACCACTCCACCTAGGTACACACGGTAGCTTAATAAACCACTAGTCCACAAACACCATGCTGGAGTACCTGCATGGTTAACTCATGCAAATGAGCTTTGATCTTTGATCTAGTAAATTTTATCCATTATTTACATTTTGGTCACAAATGTTATATTTTTTTACACAAAATGTTCATTTACGGGGTTTTTTGGTGATGAGCTCAACAACAAATATAGTTTTACTAAGCTATACATATAGGTTACTAAGCTTTGAAAATGATAGAAATATCGTAAACAACAATTTGAATTTTGGCGCCCTCTATGGTCCAAGTGCTGCCTACTAGACTCGGCAGCCGGTAGGAGAAGTATCTGTAAGGTACCCTGGAAGTAAGCTGCAGAGGTAACTCCATACTGTGGCTTACATTGGGTACCTGTCAGTCACCCAGCAGAGAATTGCAGAGTAACTATAGGATGGGTACTGTTAAGTAACATAGCTGCTATCCATCCCGTGGTTGTATACTTCACAAGTACTTAGTTGTAGGTACTACTGCTCTTAGTGCATCAAGGGTACCCCCTGGAGTAGAGCTAAGAGTAACCCATTGAGTAGCTAAGCTCTGGGTTACAAACCGTGAGTAGGATCTTGCTGTGTATATACAGTGCAGTGCCAGGATTGCACTGGCAACTTTTCCGTATTCTTAAGGCATCATACCACACGTGTCCCTCACATCTCTGGTCGTGCACGAAGCGTTGAAGAAAAAAAAAATATAACATATATATCCTAAAAGTCTCAGTATTTTTGTTTCTCAAACTCTCCTGTGCACTATATGAATGACCGTCCCCGGATCCCTCCCGCCATGCAGTGACAACACTTGCCGCCTGTACGCTGTCACTGCACCATCTGCGGCGTCGCGTTGCTACAATCTTACGCCAACAGCCACAGCGAAATGGTGTTTTAACCACTATGCTCAGCGACATGCTTCAAGTAGCAACCGACCCGTTTTTTTTTTCCTTTTCCTGTTCTTTCCATAGTAATGAATGTTTTGATAAAACGACTGTCTAAACGCAACCATTGCATGGTACTACCCACCAATTACAAAAAAATCATAACTCGAGATCTCTTAGAACAAACTCCGGAACAGGTTTGAGAATCTTTCTTTTTATTATCTAGATGTAACAAAGCGTAATTTAGCATAGAAATTTAACAATTTTCTTCCTGATTTCTGAGTTTGAAGCAGTTCAACGTTGCATGTGTCTCACAGCGAAGACTTCCAAAATGACAGCGCATAAGTTCACATAAAATCCATGGTATTATTCCCATAGCGAAATCTTCTGAGTCTTGAAGGTAAGTTTGTCCAGCAGTTCAGACGGCGGGGTTTTTCCCTGACGACAAAAATATTCCATAGTATACATCAGTCCAAGATAATCACCACGAATTCTATCTGTCCACATTTTGGAATCCTATCTCTTTGACTTCCAGCACTTTTGGCTCAAAGACGACAGTAAATATTATAAGCCCTTGCTCACTTGGAATTGAAAATAATAATAACCAGTGGCACCAAGTACAGCTACTCTTCATTGGCAGATTAAAACTAGCTCTAACTTCTAGCTACTTGCTACTATGGCTGGCTGCTGGCCCCCAGACTTTACATCAAATCTCCATTAGATATTGACTTCACAAAAATTCCCAGTCCTTAAAATAGATATACCACATCATCATGCATAAACGAACCTTGCCACTACATGACCAATTGGATTCACATAAATTACCTCATCTGAATTGCATCACCTCATATAATATCGCTTAATGGGGAATCCCTGATCATGCAACTGTTTTGATCTTAAAGCAAAAACAAAATGACTCATTTCTAAGTTTTTACATCTTGGAAATTCCCATTTCCCCTATTGTGCAATTTATCTACAGGGTGCACCTTTCACAAACAACACTAGGGATTCCCCTTTCTTCTCCTTTTGATAGTAAACAAGTACTTTTCCATGTGAGAACTCTTTTCTCAATAAATAGAAAATAATACTTTTAATCAAATTTGAGGGTAAGAAACAAAGTTAAAAGGTAAGTTTATTTGAGAAGAGACAGCTTGAAATGGAGTGAAAAGTCACTTTTTTTTACTAAAACACGGATTTTCTCGTCGTTTTTCAGTTTTTCGCAAATTTGGCAATTTTCAACAAGATAACCTCCAAAAACCAAAGTAAAAGGTAAAGTTCAACTTTCCTACGATAAGCAAAGCGGTCTTCTCTAGGGACGGTTATCTCAATTTTTAATTTTCGATGTCTAACTAAGTATTCGCCAAAATATACCAAACTTTGGAAAGGGAAGGTAAAAATCACACTTTTTTGACATGTTTTCCTTATATTTCGAATTTAGCTCTACATTTTAAAAAAAATGAACATCTAAAAAATAACATACGAAAACATGAAAATTCAAATTGTTTTGTTATGCACCGTCTGAAAAAATTTTTGGGCAAATCATGTTTTTTTGTAGGAGGAAGTTTTACATTATCTGATGCCATCATCGGTTCATCGTCCATTTTCCATTCTAGAAATGTCTAACTTTTTACTACAATAATCAATATTTGCAAAGTTACAAACCCAAATAGATACTCGAAAACTTAGGGTTGAAACTGCCAAGCAAATATTGGCAATTTTTTGAAGAGCGTCCCGAATTTTCAAATTTGAATATTTTCGCACCGTTACGTTGGGTAATTGTCTAGGAAACTATACTGCGAACGAGAAATGCTAAAAAAATGCGTATTTAGCATAAAATAAGCGATTTTTGTATTAAATTGGGATCCCAGATGTACTTAACGGTTAGAGCTGGAAATGCTATTTATTCATCCGTCCATGATGAAAGAGTGCGACCGGTCGAGAAAATAACCTCTAACTTCCGTTAATTGCCTGAACCAATAAAAAAAACTATGTAATATGCGTCGACACGTACATGCGGCTATTTCCCGGCTATTTCACACTTGGAAGGCCATTTCAAGCAGCCGTTAATTATTATCGGGGATCCCGATAATAATTATATTATAATTACAAAATTCCTCGTTTGTGACACATAGACATTTTCGAGCTTAATAACCATTCACAGGAATAGTTTATACTAGCCATTTACCAATGAAACCGTGTAAACATCTCAAAATTTTTGAAAAATTTGGGCGCCTCTTTAAAATGTCTAATATGCTTTAATAAAAGTTACCTTCCTGCTCGGTCAACAAACACACGAACTAGCTTCCCCTTTTTTATAAAAACACGTCACAAGCAATACCTCTGGCATGCAACATGAAAAATATTAAGTACGCACCTTTCTAAAACAGAAGTGAACACTGCACATACGTTTCTAGGCGGAGGTAAACAACCGCGCTTGTTGTCGTTATTCGTGGAATGAATACATTTCGGGAACTAAATGTAATTTCGTGGGGAACGAAATAGTATTTCGGGGAACGAAATATTCTTTCGTGGACGAGATAGTAATTTCCTGGGAAGACATAGTATTTCGATGGGAACGAATATATTTCGTGGGAACGAAATATTAGTTCGTGGGAAAGAATAGTCATTCGTGTGAACGAAATAAATTATTTCGTGGAAAGAAATAGTAATTCGTGGGAACGAAATATTAGTTCGTGGGACGAAATAGTATTTCTTGGAACGAAATATTATTTCGTGTGGACCAATAGTATTTCGTGGAACGAAATAGTAGTTCGTGGAGAACGGTAAATAGTATTTCCGCGTGGGAACCAAAATATTATTCGTTGGAACGAATAGTTTTCGTTGGAACGACATAGTGATTTTCGTGGGAACGAAATAGTATTTTCGTGGGAACGAAAATAATTATGTTTTTTCACCATGTCCTTCGGGGCTCTCCGTAATTTTAGCCTTTCAGCCCCCGTTAATTTTGATGTTTTCATCCTGGATCCGCCCCTGATTAATACATGCATAAAGCGCCGGTAATCTAGTTATTAGTCTAGTCCCTCAACTACTGAATTTGTTTGTAATGAATAAAATAAAAATGCACACGACAAACTTTCATGTACAAATGTGCTTTCAATCTTGCCTGATCCATTCAGTAGTTATTTATTCAAGACTTACAAAACACAAATATACAAACCTCTTGTTCCACAATATTTCACATATGAATCATTGTGGCTCTAAATATTTGTGGAATCTATTGGTTTTTAGCCACTGCTGTCATTAGTATCCCCATTTTTTATTAAAACATTATTTATTTCTGTACTTAAAGCAATAATGGCCACATTTTTTGAAGAGCGCCCCCAATTTCTCAAATTTATAATTTTGGCACAGTTACGTTGGTTAGTGTCTATGAACATACCTTCGACGAAATGCTAAAAAATCTTATTTATCATAAAACAGCGGTTTTTGTATTAGAATTTTGGATCCCAGATGGACTTAAACCGTCATAGCTGGAAATGCTAACGTTTATGTCCGTCCAATGATGAAATGGTGCCACCTCGAGAAATAACCTCTATATAACTTATTGCCTGAACCAATAAACAACTAATGGAGATCGTAACACGTAACATGGCGCTATTTAACCGGCTATTTTCCATTGGAAGGCCGTTCCAGCAGCCGTTGAATCTTTATCGGGATCCCAATACTTCATAATTATTCTATACCAAATTCCTTCGTGTGTGAGACACAACAGCCATTTTCTCGGCTTACCATTCACTGTATGGTTACTAGCCAGTTACCAAGCAACCGGTCAACTCTCATTTTTTTTAAAAATGGGGGTCGCTCTTCAAAAAATGTGCTTAATAGTGCTTTAAAGGTCCATGGTCCGATTCGTTAATTAGCCTCGTCCCCAGAGACCCACATATTTTACTGGTCGAAATTTTGGTAGCGAACAATCTATTTTTCTTCTCATTTACCCGTAAAAATTTTAAGGCTAAACGATGTTTGGTTTGGACTGTTTATGAGCTAAAATCTGTCCCTTTTGGTCGCCATATTAATTTTACAACATACTCTATGGGAGCAAAATCATGTTTTTAGCTCTCACTCTCACTTCAAAAACGGGTTGAAATATCCTAAACTTTGGCAGATGGGTTTTTGAGGTGAAGACCAATCTTCCAAGATGAAAAATATTTTTTATAGAATAAATCGTTCCACCCCCCCTTTAACTGAGAAGTCCTAACAATGGAAAGTACTTTTATTTCATACACTCAAAAAAATCTTTATCTACTTTACAAATTAAGTGAAACCGGATTTGATTTAATTTTATTAAGTAAATAAATGAGTAATCTTTTAATTTATCGCTAATCATTCATTAGCTCCTCGTGTATCAGAATAGCTCAAATATTTGAATCAGTCAGTTCAATACATAATAAATTTTCTACATGTACTTATTTGCCTATTATGTAAGTACAACAATAATTATCAAGTTATCCATTATTAATCAAGTGCTGGAACTCGAGCTAACACTTAAGTGATCAAGTGGGTCCATATGAAATCCCGTAATCTTCTGACATTCGTGCGAAGAAAATCGCATTTGCGTCGCGGAGATATCGCGTTAGGGCCCATATGGACCCCCCTTAACCACCAACGGCATACAATGACAAAATCATTTTCGACATTAAGATGACCTTGGCTACCAGGCTACTCGTGGCTACTCATGTATGTGGGCTTATGTTACTATCACAAACAAATACTACTAAATGTTATAACACTTAAGTGCCCAAGGGGGGGGGGGTGGGGTTTCCGTAGTACCCAACATTTGATTTTTTTGGTGGCGATTTCTCGGTTACGCAACACATTTTTTCAAGGAGTTTTTGCTTAATTGTCTTGATTTAAGTGAATACGCTCTTCTCCCTGATACTAAAAAAATTAAATCCGCCACGGCTTCCTTAGAATAATTAGGTTTGGTCCCTAGGACCCCCCCCCCCCTTGGACCTAACGGAAGTGAAAAAAAAAAAAAAGATTTTATGTTACGAATAAAAAATTAAAGTAATTAAATCTTGGGATTTATTTGCTTTTAAGCTTATTAAAATACCTTAAGGCGGCATTAATTATATTATAATACTTAAATCAATAACCTTTTATATGCTGATAGCATCCATTTAAAATTTTTCATTACCGTGCTCTTAACTGTGGGGTAGTCATGGGAAACAAAGAAAGGGTGATTGTGAAGTTTCTTCTGAGAAAACATACAAGATGGTAATAAATTTGGCTATATTTTGCAATGAATTATTTTATTGGTTTATTCTCTAGTCGATATAATGAATTATTTGGTTCAAACCCTATATTGGAGTTACAGAGGATGGAAATGGTGCAACTCGCACCGCTTTCGGAGGTGCCAATTCAATGGACAATAGGTCATAGGTTCAAGTTCGGATTTTCATTTTTAATTGTGGGTATGTGTTCTTACGTGACCCCCAATTACTTGTGTTAGTGTCATGATCAAACTCCATGGGAAAGTGTTTATCTGGGGTGGGTCCCCTAGGCACCCCCCCCCCTTGGGCCTAAGGAAGTTACAAATTAATGATAAATATATTGCTTGGAAAACAGCATAGTAAAAATAGTAAATTTATCTAACCCCTGTTTTTGCTAAACAATAATTAATTTGGTCCATTTTTAACTTGAAACAACGACTAGTAAAAAATTTTAAGTTATTGTTTATGACGTCCTCGTGGATCCTAGGTCCAAAATACCTTCAAACACAACATAAGTGAGCCTTGTGTCACAATGATCTAGATTTTAACCCAAAAGATTTTAATGATTTGTATTTGTTCAGAATTTGGTATGTCCAAAAATTACATAATCAAATTAACAACATTACACACAATTTAACAGAGTTGAATACCTAATGTCCTCAAGAAGGTCCAGTAATGTCCACAAGAGCGTTGCAGTTCAACGATGAATATGTCCTCTCAGCGAAGATCAAAATGACAGCGGACAAGTTCATACAAAACTGCGGGGGTAAATATATTCCTCCAATGAAATCTTCTCAGTACTGAAAGTAATCTTGTCCATCAGTTCAAGACGTCAAGGTTGAATTAAGTCCCTCGACGATAATAATCCACAGTATCTCAGTCCCAGGTAATCACCACGATTCCTATCTGTCCACAAATTTGGAATCCTTAACTTTGATTCCCAACACTTTCGGCTTCAAAGACGACAGAGAATAATTACAGGTCAACCTGCTCACATGGAATTATATTTCCTGGCACTTTTACAGGTCTGCTCCTCAGGCAGAGTAAAACTGCTATCTTCTAGCTACTTTTTTATACTATGGGATGCTGGCCAGAGAGTCCTTCCATGGATATAATTTAACTACTCACAGATAGATTCCCCTTTCAACAATATCATTAACATCACCTCATGCATAAAACCTGCCTTGCAACACCATCAAATCAGATTTCACAATCTAAATTACATACTTTTTCTTATAACTTTGTGGGGAATTACCTAGATTCTGCATTTGTTGATCTCAAAACCTACAAGTTTCTAAGTTACTAGGTTTACATACATCTGTTGGGGAATTCCCGACTTCCCCTATTGTGCAATCCTAACAGGTGCAGCCTGCAAAACAACTCTAGGGAATCCCCTTTTCTCTCTCTGTTATATAAACAAGTGCTTTTCCCATGAATAAATCTTTCTCATCAAATTGAGAAACTAATATTTTTTAAAGTTTAATCAGAAAAAATGGAGGCTATCTAACATCCTCCCCCTTAAAAAGAAATTTGAATGAATTAAAATGTCTAAAATCTGGCTTTTTTACCTTTACCATTTTGTGGTTACTTGTACCTACAGTTTGACACAGTGCAATGTTACACTTTTATTATAATGTTCTGCATTGCTGCCGTTCATCAATTTACAATAAGTTGTAATATCAAATTCTGAACAAAACTTAGGCAGCTCTGAACAAGCATCTGCCCAAGACATTATCCTTTTTACTTTGATAATGTCTAATGTCCCAATTGTATTCTTGTAGAGTCAACTCCACCTGACAAGTCTCTGATTTTCTGTTTTTTCATCTTGTGGGATGAAAGTCACGGATTGTGATCCGTTGTACCTAGAACTGGTGCCTGTTGTACTCAGTACACTTCAAAATTTTGCAATGACAGTTCAATGCAGACATTCTTTCTCAATGTTTGAGTAGTTTTTTTGATGTTTGTCAAACTTCTTAGAGTAATACATACAGGATGATCTACCATCATTTTTCACATCTGCTTGCATGAGACTCCACCACAAGCCCTACACTCAACTGGGCATCGAACTTGCCAACTTGGAAAAATTTTTTTGTTTTCTGAAAGTCTGCGCAACCAAAACTGGGCATTCATCAAAATAGACTTGATTTTTCTAAAACGGGCTTCTTTGCATTGCTCTGACCAGACAAATTTTTGCTTTTTTCTTCATAAGGTTGGTCAGTCGACACGCAATTTCTGAGACATTTGGACATAATTTCTGTAATACCCGACCATACCTCAGAATCTCATGAGTTTTCCCTCTTGCTCTGGTCTGTGGTGTGGGGAATTCTCAATTGCTTCAACTTTTTTTTGCCTTTATTGGCCTAATTTGACTTGTCCTACAACCTGCCCTAAGTATGTGACATATGCATGGCAATCTCCCTTTCACCAGATTCACAGTTAAACCTGCTGAGATAATTTCTCAATAGCTTGATGGAGCTGTCTCATGTGTTCTTCCCATGTTTCACTGTACAAAGGAGATCATCGCATATCTTCACAATTTTTCTATGTCTGCACTCCTCTTTCACTAATCTCTGAAAGTTCGGTCAAATTTTTGAGACAAATGCCATTCTTTTGTATTGGTATAGGCCATCGGGCGTACAAAGGCTGAAATTTCTTGTGGCACGGTCAGTGAGGGGTACTTGCCAATACCCCTTCAACAAATCAATTTTGCTAACAAATTTGCATTGTCCAACTTTCTAGCATCAATCAATCCGTGGAATCGGATATGGGTCGGTTTTGGAACAGATGTTGACTTTTCGAAAATCCGTGACACACCGGATGAACCATCAGGTTTTGGAACCCAATACATGGGAACTCCATTCACATTGCTAGCTCACTATTTACATTGTCTAACATGTATTTCACTCATTTCTGTAGGTTGCAACTTGTTGGATTCACCCTATAAGGATGTTGCTTTACAGGCTGGGAGTCCCCTACATCCATGTCATGGGTTATGACATGTTCCTCACTAGTACATCAGGAAATATGTTTTCCCCTCATGACTTAAGCTCTTTCTATTCACCTTGTTGACTACTTTGTGGGAGATGGCCTAATTTCTTGTCACATGCACTATGTCAGAATTGTGACAATTTTGACACCATAATCCTTTTCTGTGTTTACAGAGTGCTGTTTTGTTCAAATTCTACTCTGTGATGTCACCATTTGTACACTCTCAACTCTAGATTACATTACCATGCCGGCTTTATGTCATCATCTCTTTCAATATACTCTTTGAGCATATTTAATTGCATACTTTTCGACTTTTACGTCTACCTGCTGTTTTATGATCACATAGTCAAGGTCTCCTCCTCCCACTTTTGTTCTCATACTCATATGGGCCTGATACTGGCTTGCAAGGATTCCCTTGTTTGAAAAGTGCGCATAACTTTTGTCACCCCTGGCTGAATACTCTGCTCCTGGCAACTTTGTCATACCATGTTTTCATTTTGCCGTCTCTGTTTGAGATTTGTTTGGCATTTTTGTGCTCTTTGGAGCCTGTGTCTGCATTGAGACACATATCTAACAATTCATATCAGGATTTCACAAACCCTTTTCTTTCAGTAGTTGCAATGGTCCCCTAACTTTTGTGACCAAACAACCAACTCAAATGGACTGTAACCTAGTGACTCTTGTACAGCCCCCCTGGTAGCAAATACGGCGATGACTCCCTCATCCCAATCCCTCTCAATTCAAAACAATATGTTTTGCTGTCATTGTTTGCAATGTTTGTTGGTACCTTTCTAGGGCCTCTGATTCTGTGTGGTATGCTGAAGAACTGTACTGTGAAATTCCCAACTGGACCATGACTTGTTGGAACAACCCTGACATGAAATTTGATCCTTGATCAGACTTAATTGATTTTGGAGGCCGACTAGGGTGAAAAACTGTTAGAGCTTTCACAATCTACTTTGTGCCCTAATATTCCTCAAGGGTAATAGCTCAGGGAATCTTGTGGAAGCACACGATGGTCAGTACATACTTATTTCCTGACATTTGTCTTTGGAAGTGGTCCTAACGCAATCTATTACACCCTACTAATGGCTCTCAAATGCTGGTATTGGTTGCAAGGGAGCAGTAGGAATTTCCTGATTGGGCTTGCCACCATTTGACATGTGGGACAAGTCTTACAATACTCAGACAATCTTTTCTGAGTGTAGCCACAAAATGCACATCCTATTCTGTCATGGTTTTTTTTCTTCTCACACAGGTCCTGCCATGGGACTATTGTGGGCTATGCCTATCACTCACTTCCCTATGGTACACCTTTTGCACTACAATTTTGATGCACAACCTTCCATTCTTCATCTATAACAGTGCATCAGGAGGCCGCCATTTTTCATCATGAGGACACCATTTTGCTTGTAGAAACATGCAGGAGTTTGCTCGGCTTCCTGTTTGCGTCAATGCCCTCTCACTCACCTAATTTCCTAATTGCTGGGTCTTGTCTGCTCATTTACCACTTTGTCATTTCTTATGGTTTCATTTACAGTCCCCTCTCTATCATGCTCAGCGCTGGATTTTTCATTGTTTACCAGCTTGTCACTTTGTTTGTGCTCAGGGCTGGAATTTCACTACTTGGGAATTAGGTCCCCCCTGAATAGGGAAGAGACCTCCAAATTCCTCTAATTTTTGATAGAAAAGTATCCTCTAAATTTGGGGACCAAGTCATCCTCAACACTCTAACTATATGTGTGAGTATTTTGACCCATCACCTGCTCACTGTTTTCTGTGAGGCTTTTCGGGTCCTTGACCTAGTTACTTGCAACATCTGGAAATGTCTAATTTCTTTTCCTCATCAAAACTTACCACTGTACGGGCACCTGGGAAACTATGGGATCTGGGAGTAACTTTTCCCCCTGCTAAATCATTCCCTAAAACATGGATCAAGCCCCTTTAACTGGGAGTTCTTGTCTAGCCCCAATTGTTTACAGTTCAGAAACCAAATCTGAATTTCAAATTCATTTTGTGTCAGAGGGACACTAATACAATTTATACCTATCCCCTGAATCATGCACTAGTTCCTGTGGCACTCTCAATATCAAAAAGAAGTGCATCTCCAATATCCGGCTGCGCGCAGCACGTGTCCCGCATGATTCTAATGGGTTTTGGATCTAAACTACACCTGAAAGTGACACAAATCCCATCAAAACAAAAGGCTTAAAGTAATCCTTATTTCTGGTCAATTCCCTTATGTGGGATTTCTTGTTTCTGAACAGAATAAATGAACTCTTTTGACCTCAAGTAACTGCAGCAACCTATTGGTTTTGAGTCACCTTTGGCTCCCTCCCTTTTGGGTGGATAGCCATGTATCTCCACAACCGTGACCTTGTATGTCCTGGCTTCTTCCAGCTGATTGCATTTGAATCTGATTTGGGTCCCATCCCATGCTTGTGATTAGTACCATTCTGGTTGTTTACTTAACTTACCCCTTTCTTCTTTGGACCTGACTGGGATTTCCCTACTGAGTGCTACATGAGACGCTTTGTAGAACCGACTTATGTTATACCTTGTTTGTACCTATAAATTCTTGGCTAGGCCTTCTAGTTTGACTTAATTTGTGTGTCCATGCATAATCGTCGGCCTTTACGCTGCTTCACGCAAACTGTCAATTTTTTTGTCATCAGGTGTGTGTTAAATATCTGGACGTATGACATTTTTTGAACTCTTCAACTAAAATCAACTCCCTAGTTGACCAAAATTTGGCCCGACTTCTTTGGAGAGAAGCGCGATTAAACATTTGTTCTTTTACACGGGCAAATTCAACATGGGTCTGGTCATCCTTTTTCGGACAAGACCCCCTTTCGGTAATTTGTCTATATATCCTCTGGTACCAATTCATATGCTTTGATCACGCTGCCTTCTTAACCTCGTCATAATCACTACATCTTTCTAATTACATGGCCGAATATATTTCTATTTTCTCCGGGCTCTACCAATGAACACTGACTGTAGGAACAAGGTCCAAGATTCCTGGGCCATTTCAAACTATTGGCAATTTTCTCAAAGTGTAAGAATAACTTGTCTACTCTTGTTCCGAAATTTTGGAACAAGGCGAATATTTTTCGCCGCATCAAAACCAGAGGGCTTGAAAGTCCTGATGAGCTAGCCTGTGGCTTCAATTTCTACTCTAATTGAGCTTCAAGTCTTTTGGTTTCATCTCATTTTGTAATTTTTCCTTTTTCCATTCTTTTGTCCTTTCAATTTGCCTTTGCAATTCCTTTCTTGTTTGCATTTCCATTTCTTTTTGTCTCATTATTTTGCATTTCTATTTCTTTTTTTGCTTTTTGTCTATTTCCATTTTCTTCAATTCTAGTCCTTTGGAATTTCAAGCTCTTTCCACTTGAAGGCATCACCATCCCTGTGTCCAAACATCTTGAATCTTTTCAACTATGAACACACAACCATCTTCCTGTAACAACTTTTCAACAATTATTTTTGATGACCTGTTTTACTCATGCATTTTTGCTCAGTCCTAAATGCTTGCTAATTTCAATTAACTCGCTTCTCCAGCGCATCAAACTTCTCTCCCAAGGTATTTTGCCCATGAAACACTTCTGGATCAAACTCCCAATTGTGATTGTACTTTACAACACAATTAACTAACTTGAACCAAACTACAATGGTAGTACAGGTAATACACACAAAATTTTGTATGCCAAATGTGCACAATGTTTACAATCTTATACCACTTTTAAATGTGTAAATTCTGAACAATAAGGCTCAAATTATCTAAAGTCAATTCCCGGAAGACGAGTGCCCCCATTCTGTTATGAACGTCTCGTGGCGCCTAAGGTCAGAAATACCTTTCAAACACAATAGTGAGCCTTGTGCACAATTATCTAGATTTTACCAACAATTTTTGATTTGTAATTGGGGAGGGGGGGGGGGTGCAGAATTTTGGGTATTCCCAAAACATTACTAAATACAAAAATTAACCATTACACACAATTTAACAATTGATATCACCTAATGTCCCAAGATGTCCAGTAATGTCCACAAGAAACGTTGCAGTTCACGATGATATGGTCCTCCAAGCGAAGATTCCAAAATGAACAGCGGACAAGTTCATACAAAACTCCTCAGGTACATATTCCAAGGGATCTTCTCAGTCCTGAAGGTAATCTATCCAGCAGTTCCAAGACGACAAGGATCAATTAAGTCCCTCGCCATACTAACCCACAGTATATCAATCCAGAATGTAATCGCCACGATTTCTATCTGTCTCAAATTTGGAATCCTAACTTGATTCCCAGCACTTTCGGCTTCAAAAGACACAGTGAATAATTACACGCAACTCTGCTCACATGATTTATATCCTGGCACTTTTCATGTCTGCTCCTCAAGGCAGATTAAAACTAGCTATCTCCTAGCTACTTGTTTATACTAGTGGATGCTGGCAAGATCCTTCCAGTGATAGTAATTACCTACTCCAACAGAAGATTCCCTTTCTAACAATAATCATTACATCATCCTCATGCACTAAACATGACCTTCACATCAAATCAAATCAATGATTTCACAATCTAATTACAATCACTTCATATATATAATAATACTTTGTGGGGGAATTCCCTAGGTCTGCCATGTTTTTGATCTCAAAAACATAAACATTTTTTTTTTTTTTTTTAAGTTTAGCATCCTTGAGTAATTCCCCACTTCCCCTCTTGCAATCTAAAACAGGTGCAGCCTGCATCAACAACTCAGGAATCCCCTTTTATCTCTTTTAGTAAACAAGTGCTTTTCCCATGAGAAATCTTTTTCTCAAATAAAATTGAGAAAATGATATTTTTAAAGTTTAAATCAGAAAAATGGATGCTATATAACAGTATCATATTTGTAGAAAATTCCAAACAAATTCTCGGCCCTCTTTTTGGTGAAAAATTGACGCTTATTAAAATCAATTTTTTGCCCCCTATTTTTAAGGTCGATAATCTTTTAATTTTGTGTCTTTGTTGTTAATGTTTTAGAGAAAGTCTTGACATGTGATGATTTTTTATTAAATATTCCTATGAAAAATTGCGTTAAATTTAAAACGTATGATCAAATAGGATTCATATTTGGGACAATTTACTTGCGCGCAAATTGAGGGGAAGCTTCTTTAAAAGGTTTAAATGTTTGAGGTGAATGTAAGGAGATATTGGTTCTAACTGTAAGGGTGTTGTTAGAGTTCTGCTTGCGCATGTTTAAAGTGACAGGAGGAGTTTTTAGGATATGATTTCTCTCAATTTGCACTAACTCGGTTGTAGACTACTACTAGAACGTTTGGAAGGTTTTATTGAACTCAAACAGTACAAAAGAAAACCGGCAGACCTTGTTTTGAACTTGCAATTGCCTGCTATCGTAATCGTCCCATAGAAAACCATGCTTTTGAATTTCGTCGTGCACGACATGTATTCACTAAATACATCATCTTATTACATAAGGCGGCGTATTCGGCCTTATTTCGCTTCAGGTGTGATCAATACCTTATTGGGGGCGCTTCTTTCTCTTTAAGCTCAAGCATATATGCTAATCAACCGAGAGGAAAATTGTGTAAATGGCATCCTCCTACAATACAATGTGAGTAAAGGTACAACATGAAAACGTTCACGTCATGTCATAAATGAACGATTTTGATTCATTGGCCTTTTCCGCAACCTCCTTTATATCATTTGTGATTCTTCACAGATCTATGATTGTAATGATATTGAAATAAGAAATTGGTTCGTCATTACGATATGATAGCACTGTATGCAGTGTATACATTGAGTCAGTTATAACAGGTACCTGCTGAATAGCAATATCATTTACCAGTTATAACAGGTTCCTGCTATGTGAATTGGGTGGACCAGCTTAAGTGTGGAAGCAGTAAACGCTGTTTCGTTTGTTAAGGGCAGCAAGACGTTTTATATGCTTTAAAGGAACAAAAGAATCCTGACAATAGCAAGTGTTAGTTTGATTTATGCCAGTGGAGAGAGAAAGGCCTGCTTCATATATGTTCCGCGGATTCGCATGTTTTTGTTTTAGAGTGCACTCTAAATACTAAATGTACTCTTTAGCTACTATGAGATTGTCCAGGGAGTTTTAGGCTGGTATACATATATGTAGCACACATACTGCTTTAAGATCAATACAATAACCAATTGCCACATCAGTCTGCTCTAATGTCTATCAATTGCTGGGAGCATTGGAGAAAAATGCATGAACTTTGTGAGGGTGTAGCTGGTCCAATAATTTAAAAGAACATTACGCAAAGCGAGAGCGTGGCCCACTGGTTAGGATATTCGCCTTTGGTGCAGGAGGTCACCGGTTCAATTCCCGGCTGGGCCACTTGCTGGAATTTAATCCAGTACTAAATTCTGCATTTAATTTGTAAGAACTATTGATTAAAACTGGATTACCGCCCTCCTCGTGGTTCATTTGGACTTGGGCAAATGAACCATGAGAATATCCCGTCCTTCGGAGGGAACGTTAAGCCGTCGCGTCGGTCCCATGTACAGTGGGGTTCATACCTGTACATGTTAATCACAGTCAGTTTCGAAAAAGAGTAGGGTGTAAACCCCTGACTGTCCCAAGCCGTCCTGAAACACTGGGCATAATTGGAAATGCTCCTGCTCGTTTGGCCCCAAAATTGGAGTGTTGAGCAGTATCTGAACCAAAATCAAATATCAGCTGACAGATGGTCTATCACCAATCTGCATCCAGCGCCAGGACCGCCAAGAGAAATTGCTGGCCAGGGGGTCTTGAAGTTACGATCCCTTCATTCTTATTTCCATTCATACTTTACATTCAAATTTTACCAGGTGTATTCATTTTTTGTTCGGACCCCGTGGTCAGCTCTTAATTCCGACTTTACCGAGGATAGGATGATCCCTGACCGAATGAGCTCCTAGTTATGACCCCGATCCCGCCTCATACAAGCGCCTATACACGCACTCTACGCAACTCGAACCGGCAAAAGATTGTTTTGGTAATATTTAAATAATTATCCAGGGTACTACAGGACACATCAGGCAACATCGCTCTTTATCACTTATTAACCGTTTGATACCTAATGGTATATTATAAATTGATACAAGTCTATTGCAAGTATATTGCACATAGAAATAAAAGCCTGGTTTTTTCGATTTTAAAAACCGGGGTTTTTCGAATCGAAACCAGGTTTATCGACGAAAAAAACCAGGTGTCTCTGTTGTATTGTGCAATATACAAACAGTGTACTTGCCAATACAAGTCACCCCCACAGCACACTCACCATTCATAATCCGGGATCGTTCAAATCACAATCGCATACTAATGCCATTATAGACATATTCTGTTTTCAGGAGATTTCCTAACGAAATTTCTTCTTTAACGACCGCCAAATTATAAGATGTGATAACCGCATGAACGGTCTCGATAACAACGAATATTACGGCTTTTTTGAATATTGTCTCGTATCATAATGGGCCATATTTGAATTAAATTTCTGCTTTGCCCACGCGTACATCATGAATTGACTATTGTCAAAGGCGTTTTTCATCTCAAGAGCGTGTCTACCTGCAAAAGTATTTGTTTAACTACAAAAGAGTGAGAATATAACGCTAAAGAACTCCTTTAATATCCCGATCAAAATTTAGTGAAAAAAGGTTTAAATTCATTGCATTGGTTAATTTGCATCAATGATTTTGTTTAGAAGGCCGACTCGGAGATTTCGGGACATATGTTTTTTTTGTATTTATTTCAATTTGTTACCCAAATTCAATGCCGTAACACACCAAACATAAAGTCCAAAGATGAAGATGAATTGACTTTTTTGTGTTGTAATTTAACTTGTAAGCCTTTATGTGAAGTATAACAGAACATAGAATACTGTGTCTTTGTGAAATTCCGGATCCGGAATTTGTTAGAAGTGGTATATTCTATATGTAGGGACAAATCGTTTAGTAAGCTATTTCCACAGTAAATTAGCATGTTTAACAAGCATTGATGATATAACAATTGCGATTGTTATAAATTGAGGGCGGTATCCTCACAAATCTCTTGGTCAGCCTTTGCGAGATCCCTGTTTTACTAATGGAGAGGTGAAGAAAATATAAAGAATAAGGTGGTGTATTTTGCAGCAGATTTTATACTTTCATTACATATGACGGTGTTCCAACACTTTTTAAGTTTCAAGATATAATAATAATATGATCATGTAATGATACCTGAATGAATGAAAGTATTAATGTTGGAACTAATAATAAGGAAAGTTTCTGGTATTCATTTTCGCTTTAACGCATAAGTGGTGGGATGGAGGTCCGTACGGAGCCTAAAGTCATTTTCGCGTGGCAACGCAAATTATCGTAATACTGGCGTTTTTGCTAATTGTATAACTCTTTATCCCACATCTTCTGAAACGTGCGCCAAAATCCCATGATGCAATGTGTTGGGGTTTATAGCAACCTCTGCTTGGCCACAAATGATCAAAATATTTTATATGTGACCTTTGACATTAGTGTGTATTCATGAATGTTGACTTATGATACTTTCATATACAAATGATAATTAAAACTTAATAATGTTCATTAAGCAAATATATGCTATTATGTAATTTGTTCCGTTATTGCTTCCCTTGTACAAATTAATGGTGAATTGTTTGGAAAAACAACATTTATGCAACATCATTTTTTTTGGGGGGTTAACATGAGTTTTTTCAACTCTTCTTAACAACATAGCTAAATTTAATTTAGTATACATGTCGGGGAAAAGCAAAATTTGCTGTTTTGGGTAAAAATCAACGTTTTACCTCTAATTGCAAGGTTGAATAATGTTTCTCGATTTTTCTTTAAGTTTACTGTCTATCAGATTTGTACATATCTGTAACAAGTTTATGTATTTAACATATCCTGCAAATTCTAAAACTGAATCCAAACTAATAAGAACAAAATCGGATATTTTAGTCATTGCTGTCCATGCGGACACTTACTGCAACACTTAATAAAATGGAGATTGTATAAAGGGATGTTGGTACTTACTTTATAGAAAGACGAAACGGGTTATACATGTATAGCGATCGCGAATTTAACATCATAATCGAATTGTTAGTCCAAAAGAAAAAACTATTGGGTTTTAAACAAAAATAGGTTGGATGGTCACACAAAGGTCTTTGCTTAATAAACCCCATCTTGCATTACGTACCAAGCATCACGGCAAGCTGAGCGCGTGAACCTAATAGCTTGCGTTAAGGCTTATATTACACATTCTATCATTCATTGATCTTTTAAACTTAACTCGTGATTATTTCTTTCAATGTACACGCAAATCAGAGCACATTCCGGACCATTGTTCTAGGACTTACCCTCGAATGTGTAGTGGCAACAAAGTGTGACCTTTTGGATATGCAAGCCTAGTTAATAAATAAAAGAATCCTGTAACTCAATGTGGCAGAGTTTTGATGGGAAATGGTGAAACAAAATAAATCAGATCTGACGAAAACAGGTCACTGAGGTATTCATGAGATATTCAATCCATCCAGTGGCAGTCTGAACATAATCTTGTCAAGTAACATTTTTTACTGTAGCATGTGATTTTGTCACCTTAATAAACCAAGAAAAAACACGCGAGCAGGCCACCAATTGGTAAAGGTATTTTGAAGTCATTGACCATATGTGTGTTTGTGATTGCACGCACCAAGGAGATGGCGTTGTCATTCGTTTCTCATGTACCCGGACTTATGGCTATTATTTTTGTACACAAAATCGCCGACGTTACTTCGCTAAGGAACACGTGGGCTGGTTTTCATGCATATGTCAGTAAATCATGATCATTGCTTTTACCTTTACCTTCAATTCCAACTTTTCCTCACATAAGGATTGTTGTTATATGGAGACCTTGACTACCGTAAGCAAATACTCTTTAGTAGGGTCAAGATAGGGATACCCTTCTCGACGTGGGAGGATTGAAGGTGTGAAGTAGGTCTACAATTGGAAAAATGCTGATCATAATATTTTATGTTCGACCTTCTGGGAAATGTGGGAAATATTGTAGAATTGGGGCAACTATAGTACAGACATTATTTCAAATCACGTGAAATGTTGGGTAGAGATAGTGTTCCTGAGGTTCTTTTACATTACAGTCAACGTTGGTCCCTAATTGACGGTGGGGCGTACAAATAAATAATCAACTGTATAACAATTTCCATAGTCTACACCAGGGACTATGTGCAAACCAGGTGCAAATTCATAATCAATTATAAAATCATATACCGCAGTTCCCGCAAAAAACCATGACACCAGTTCTTAAAAATAAAATGAATAAGTGTTTATTCATACAATATCGTGACCAATGGATACACATTGACTTCAGCAACCATAGCTCTAAAGATCATTCACACAATCGGCCCGGTATGCGGAGGAGAAAACACCCAGATTCTTTCATCTTGGCGTGCAGTGCCATGTGTATATTGCCACTCAAAGTTGAACAACATATCTAGGTGTTATTACCTCCTCGATTCAGGTTGAGTAATTTGTCATGACGCTACACAAAATGCCAGTGTAAAGAAACTGAGTGTCCCCTCCATGAGAGAGTGTCCTTTAGCTACCATAGCAACATTACGGAATAAACAGGCGGGACCGTGTAACGGGACCTTTGGATACAGTGCTGAAACAAAGATGCATACAGCACTCAATGGTAGAACACATACCAGATTTGTAGGAGGACAACTCAGTCACACGGACATTCTATTATATGACACCGGTGTGAAGTAATTATAATGCGCCGGGTGTCACAGTCGCGGGCTCCATAACGAAGTGAGAAACTAATGTTGCGTGAAGATTCACTGGAATCTAGTTCCCTATTCTTTACCATTTAGCAGGACTGTGAGTACGGCGGACTATAATACTTCTACAACGGTCTTCGCCCAAAACTAAATAATCTGTTTAAAACATAATATATATGTCGGTTCATTTTAGTTTTCCTATCGCGTGGTTTTTCTCTGAAACGTGGTAGTTAATCGAATTGAGTTAAGCAATCAGTTGGGGATTTTTGGGTTCTTCATATGTTTTGTTAGGTCAAAGCTTGCCGAACAACTTTTCTTCCATGAATTTTGTTTTGTATTTCTTCCTTTTCGAAAATATGATGAAATACGGTCAGATTAATGAACACACACTATAGAACTTAACATTTAGGTAGTTTCGATCGATGATAGTATTTTTGTACTTACATCGCTGAAAACAACTCTATCATTTCAAACTGCGTGACCATATAACAATGGCCCTGCATTCAAAGACGGAAAGGATCTGAAGTGGCTTTTTCTCCTTCACAACTACCAGGGCCCGTTCCCCAAACTCGGCTTTACCCTACGTGGATACTAACATCGATGCGTATGTCCTACATAACAACCTATTCAAACCAGTTACACAGTGCTTTGGACAAAGTTGGTCCACTTCAGGCATGACATAGGTAGCACGTACATTACGACTCATTTCGGGAACGGACCCCGTGGATTGTTGAATATCTTAACTGAGTGAGCTCGCAATGGTTCGCCGAAGTCTATGTGTATCCTTAGTCACTGATCTTGGGAAAGGAAGTTTTTAAATGTACCAGTTGTGCATCTGTTATATGATTTTAATAATTTATTAGGAATTGTCTTGGTTTGCTCTAGTGCACTGATGTAGACTACAAAACAACAGATATGAATGACATTGCTCCATATCTAAATTGGAAGACACCTCATAACATCATACTAGGGAATTATCTATTTAAAACTTGTTTTGCCCATGTAGAAAACCGTAGCTTTTATAGTATAGCTCTCTCGAAGATTTGTTCTAAGTATGTAACAATGTATGTTATCAATATAGCATTTGAGGATTTTTTTTAATTTTCAATCATGTTGTAAACAACCTAAAGGGGTTTAATTGTTAGGGATTTTCTCAAAGGTAACATACAGAAATAAAAAATATTAATCACAAAAAATAACGATAATAAATAGCTGTAAAAGATCTCTGTCAATTTATAAATATTTTCGTGTTTGAGAGGCAACTATAAGCGAGAACGTCTTTCATAAACTCATTTTGATGTATGTTTTCTGCAGCCTTGTGCTGCAGATTGCAAATATGTAAACAGAAAAAATGCACCTTGCAAAAGGCTATCCAGAATGCCAAGTTTGAAGGATCTGAGGGGCGTAGTTCTTTACTTATGGTCCTCTGAATATTGAATTTCACACTGGTACTTGTCTTTGAGGTGACCCCGTCAAATTTAAAATTGCTGTAGCGTGAAAACGAAAAGAGGTACAGAGGATTTTAGTTTCTCATGAATATCTTTCAATACACACAAAAAGAAAGAAAGCCATGATGTGATGGTGTACTTGATTTGTTGAATTGGCATAGAATGACCCTCGTTCTATTTGTGCAGACGATCTTGGAATTAGCGCACAAGATGCAGACTTCACAGTTGCTGAAAAAAGGACTCTCCAAAGCTTTGGATGAACTCACTCCTTATTATGAGAAAAAGCGCCTACGTGCAAATCCATCCAAGACACCTGGTCTGGAACACCCCTGGAGCACTGTGATAATCCTGTCTACTAAGGAGTTACCTTGGACGGCACTCTCTCTTATAAGACCCACATCGAGAAGACGAAGAGTAGAGTATGTTCACGTAATAACATCTTGAACAAACTAACTGGCACATGATGGGGTGCTCGTCCACATACCTTAAGAGCGACGTATGCTACTCCATGTGCATAGTAGCTGTCCTGTATGTGGAAAGATCAACCCATGCAAAAAACTTGATTCAGCGTTAAATTCCTCCTACCGGCTTATCACAGGATGCTTACGTCCAACACCACCGGAAACCTTATACATCCTAGCAGCAATTTCTCCACCAGACATCCGTCTAGCTTCAGCGAGCATGGCGTAGCTGCCAAGTATGTAATGTGAAGCACCCCATGTCTGGACAGATACCTGCTGCCAACCGCCTTAAATCCAGAGAAAGAGTTTATTAAGCAAAGTCCGACCTCTTGAAACAGGTCTCTAAGGAGCTTAAGAGAGTCGCCTTGTGGAAAGAAAGACTTGCCATCAACCAAGTAACACCTATTGGTATTGAACCTGGTGAGCATCTCTCACCTGGAGCTGACTCCTCATGGACTGACTAGCAATGCATCAACAGATTGAGAACCAGAATTTTCCGACCTAAGGTTTCCTTGTAGAAGTGGTACTACCTGGAAGCAGATCAGGGCACTACCACTACCTGTGGTTGAGGAACAGCACCACAGACAATGGAACATCTCTTGGCCTGCCCACTGATGGAGAAACAATGCACAGACAATAAAAAAAAAAAATGTCGACATTTATATAGCGCTTTCCACAATGTATCAAAGCGCTTTACATTTATTCCGCTGCCACTAGAATATGCCAGCTGCATTACAAATGCTCAAGGTATACTGATACCTTTGGACGGCGCTCAATTGACAATATTCCTAACAGCTCCCCATTTTGCACCTGGGTGAAGAGAGGCAAGCGATGTAAAGTGCCTTGCCCAAGTGCACAACACATTGGCCTCGGCGGGACTTGAACCCAGGACCTTTGTGTCATGATCGGTCGTTGTATCCACGGGACCACATTTCCCACATTACCTTGCAGAATTCCGTGAAGCAGCCCACACGTCTGGACCCATCTCTGCTTGATCATCTTTGACACACCACTGTGTCCTGGACAGTAATTAGTAGAAGATTTGCCTTTTATCCATCAATTCGATATGCACAACAAACGATTGCCAATATAAATCCTTCAATCCAGGAGCTTCCAGGGCACTGCTTCAAGGAGGGATCCGCTGGATCCTATTCCTATCTTTTTATCCTAAACGGAATAAAGCATAATATCAAGATGGCGTTATTTCCGGAAAAATGTGCCCTAAACGCCAAAATATATGCATATAAAAGGGTCCACATGACTCGATTTTGTTTAAAATAGTAAAAGCACAATAGCACGTGCTATGAAGTTTTAAAATCGCCGCTCTTGAACAGTAACACAGGCTCTTCGAGGTCACACATAAATGATATGATAGACTTACCCTGAACGAGCACCTTCTATTAGGGGGCACGAATGAGGTGTCACATTGTAAAACATCGGAAAGATTGAATAAAAAAAAGGCTGAACATACCAATTCAGCTCACTCAGCAATCCACATTCATAGTGTCAGGATGGCTGCTAGGTTTCTCTCGCTCCATAACATTGAAGAGAGGCACTGGTACATACCAAAGGTACAACCCATGGTACAATTACATGTAACCCATATGCGCTAAGTTTAAATCCACAACAAAACCTAGATGCATGCACAGATGAGTATCTCACCCCCCACAAACACTCTATACTAATCAATAATAAAGAATCACAATAAGAACCATGACTTATTCAAAACCATATCCGAGAAGACGACGATGTCGGCCAAAGGTAACCTTTTGCATTCAAATTCACTCAAATTAAAAGGCGAATGAACTACATTCATGCCTAATAACTTCCTATTAGTCGGGGTGCAATGTAATGATGATTTACAACGTCTCTAATGGAAGATCTTGTTTAGAGAAGGATTGCAATTCATAGAACAGCTCGCTATAAGAGTAGGAATGTATCTATTAAGACTGTTTCGACGCGCTATTCCTTTAACGTTAACGCTATAGGGTTAAAGCCACTAACTCACTTAAACACGGTAGTCCATTGAAAACTGACACATTTGAGCATGTTTCCTTTCACTTTTAAAACATCAACAACAGGAATGATCAACAATATCCAGGCAATGTCTGGCTAAAATCACCACATTGACCAACAGTTCAACATAAAGACTGTCCCAAAAAACTCTACATCAATATTCAAAAATTGAGTGCAACTGCAACTGAAGTTTGACATGATTCTTTTTAGAGTGGTCCACTTTCTGAGATATTTATTTTGGTGTAAATTTGCGGTCTGGTCATTGTTTATGGTTAATTATCTTAGACAGTTGAAAAACCTGTTTGGCCAGTTTCGGCTATCCTATATCAACAAAGTCAAAGTTGCCATTGAAAAATTCACCTTCCAGCACTCGTTATTTGAAAATTAAAATAAATACATTTAGCATTGGGAAATACAATTCCAAACATTCTTGTCTCAGCTTTACTCCAGGTTTCGGCAGACGGTAGAAATCATAAAAACCCCTTTTGGTTGAAAGTACCCTGGACCTTTGACACAATCATCTTTCCGTTATTGGTCTTTGTTAAACACTGCTTTCTTCATCAGATTCCTCCCTGGCATCTTGGAGTCAGTGGGGAATAGGGGAAGGGTAAATTGTCCCTCTACATTTGAGCATTGTCCACACATTTGTCTTTCAACAGACTTGTACAGGGGGCGCGTTTTTATCTTATTTCAGCAGCCAAATTCCCCAAATTTCCATGCATTTCATGATTATTGTCCCCCTGAGAGTGAGTCCCTCATTTCACTCACAACTTAATAATTTCTGGTGCTTTCACTGAAAAATAATATATTGATTAGTTCAATGCATGATAATAGATTCACTCTAATCTGTACAATATTCTTTTGTTTGAAAAGGGTTTAATCCCACAATGATGCTACACGCCTTATACCTTTAGCTTCTTGAACTTTCAGGTGAAACTGGCCCAAGTGGTATTGTATCCTTTGTGTTCAACTTACACTATCTCCACTTAGGGTCCATTCAATTGGATGGAATATAAGCGAGGATTTAGCTTAGGATCTTGTCTAACAAATGAAATCAAAATATCTGGCAAAAAATGAACAGTTTATATTTTTTATAATTGTTAGTTTGATTGTATAGTTTTTATTGAGACAGTCTGTATGATGACCAGATTTTTTAGTTATGAATCGCAAAACGCAGACTACATCAGAACTCCCAGCACAAGATGCTTTATAGTCGCTACGACTCAGAGTGAGCCATTTAAGTTGAGACAACATGCCAGTCCACAATGTCAATCATTAAATCACATCAACTTCTTAATACAACTAGTGAATTTTCAGACATGTTAAAGCATTTTTGTTCAGATGCCATGCAAGAAAGTAGTCCCAAGATTTTTGATCCTCACGGCATCCAGGTTAGTTGTGTATAACCTATATGCCATACCACTTTGATTCGTTCCAACCACGTGCCACGAAATCATCTAGAAACTCTTACTACTTTTTAATTGACCTTTGATATACAATTCTACTAATGAAATTCATAGAAAGTTCAGGTGACAAGATCTGTCAAATTCAAATTAATTTTGACAGAAACAGGTCGCAGAGGTGTTTCATTTGACAAAGAATCCACCCCGTAACTGTCGTTACTCTCTGCTTAATGTTTTCTGCCAAGCTTGTGATTATTTTTTGTGTCTCTAGGAAAAAAACATACAAGGAAAACAATTATGTGTGTAAGAAGTCATTGCCTCACATTCAGGGTCAATCAGACGTCTCCATTCAGTTTCATTCCAATCTATTCTAAACAGATTAATTTAAATACAAATTAACTGTCAAATTATACCCTTTAGTTTTAGCAAAGTATATATTGCTTTAAGTTGATCACTAATTAACCTCTTCAATCTGTCAATGTCCACGGTTACAGGGATACAAGAAGATTCTCTAAAGATAAAAAATTACTTAAAGGCTGACTCACGGATTTTGAAATATACTATTATAAATAGACAGCTAGAAATAAAGATAGTAACCTAAAATGCGTAATTCCAAAGTTAGAGATGAATCGGATGTTTCGTTTTCATGCAGTAAACATTTATGCATAGTATAACAGTGTCATAGGATACCGTGTATAACAAAATTTCCGGATCCGGAATTTTATAACAAAGTTGTGATTTCTATATGAAGGACTTCGATTTGAGCTTAGTTATTTCACACAGTGATTATCATATGGACAAGCATTATGTGTATCTAAAAAACACGATATGTTTGAAAATTGAGTGCGCCCTCATCGGGAAATCTCTGAGTCAGCCTTTAAATTTGCACTTGGTTGGTAGTAGAACATCTACAGAGAAAATTACAGAGGTTTATGGGACAAAATAAATAAATAAGTAAATACATAAATAAATAAAATAAAGTACAAAAAGTCATCACTGACCCAATAAAAAACATGCTTGAATAACCTGTCGCCCCTGACATTAAACAAATACTAAATCAGATTTCTTTAAATCTAAAAACAGCTTTTCTGGCTTATTAAAGATGTTGCTTAACACATTGGTAAACATTTTTATTATGTAAAGAACGAGGTTTAGAAAAAATGGCGATGCCTTTATCTGAAAAAAAGTATTTTGTTTTTGAGCGCCACTTTTCACGCGCTAAATTGTTTTTGGGCAAAAGTTTATGTAATTGCCTAAATATCAGTTGCGCGTATTTTGGTGGAAAAAAATAAAATCGGCCAAAATAACGATTTTTATGCTAATTAGCCTGAACAAGCATTATGGTAGCGCTATTCAAAATTTGTTTTGCCCCTTAATTTCAACTGAAGTGACCTTTTTTTAAATTTTTATTTCAGCAATGGAAATGTATTGATTTTCTCCTATTATGAGCCAACTTTTTATGGAAAAGTCCTTTGGGAAAATGGTTTAAAAATAGAGTTTTGGACCTCGTTTTTTGAATCGGTACCAACGGCATTGCAGAAGACCTAATGCACTTAGGTGTTAAGATATTTTAGAGGTAAGTTAAAGTGACAGGAGGAGATTTTTTTAGGATATGAATTTCTCTCAAATTTCACTGGATCGGTTGTAGACCACCTACCGAGAACGTTTGGAAGGTTTATTGGACAAACAGGTGCAAAAGAAAACCGCAAACCTTGTTTTGAGCTTGCCTGCTATCGTAATCGTTATCGTTCCCCATAGGAAACCATGCTTTGACTTTCTGTCGTGCACGACAGAAACTACTAAATCATCATCTTATCACATAAAGACGGCGTATTCGGCTTATTCACTTCAGGTGTGATCTAATACATTGGTAAGCATTCCAAATATGTAAAAAAAACCTAGGTTCGAGAAAATTGAGGGCGCTTCTTTCTGGAAATCTCCTCATGTGTCTTTAAGATAAATCAGTAAAAAATAATATTCAATTTGCTTATAAACAGAAGTTGTCTTTGTGGATAGAACTGACTATCTGCAATTGTCAAGGATCGAAAGGTTTGAATGGAAAATATCTTGGAAATGTATTTGTTTGGTAATACCCTTATAACAAATCTGAAAAGGTGTGATCTTGTCTGTCACCAATCGCCGCTTTTAGATGTTTTCTACTAAAATTTACAGGAACCTTTCTATTTAAACTACAATCCAAAACAAAGTTGAAACCATATCTATAAGATATTTGAGAGATTTTAAAATATCTTTGTTTCACTTTCTCTTTACCTCTCTATTGCCCAATCCTTCAATCAATATGAACAGGTTCGGCAGATGGAGTTGTTTATAAGGTAGTATTGATCAGCATTGATTAAAGATGCCAAAACTGTCCCAACTTTTTTTTCGAATCCCGGTTTGCAGTTTACCCCAATGTGTTACTCCGGTTTAAAGCGGAAATTCTTAAAAATAAAAAGACAGGCGTTTTACAAACATGTAAATTTGAGGTGATCGAAATGCCTTTTGCAACAACTGCTTTAAACTAAAACCAAAATGTCCTAATATGTGAAAAGCACTTATCCTAGTTTCAATGAAAATGGTGTTAAATAAATTTCCAAATCACTCAGGTGTGTGTAATTCACGTCAAAACGCGTACGTTTAATGTTACGGCCATCCTTCAGAGCTATTTTCAAAGTGTTTCTGGTGAGACCACTTAAAGTATCTGTGCTATCATTTAATAGAAACAATTGTCGAGCTAACAGTGGCGTGTTCCAATTCTCATTATTTGGTTTTTCAAATGCAACTTCAATAGATTATTTAGTTCATTTAGGTGACTGTACATTGAATAGGTCTATCTTTTTTACATTACTTTGGAATCGTTATCCACACATTATCCCGCTGGAACCAATCGTTTCTTTGCCTATATCGGTGTTATTGTAACGAGCTCTGTTTTTCCTTTCCATATACCACACCCCAAAACCATCCCCGATGGGAGTTTCCATAAACTGACCCATCTGACACACTTCTTTTCTGATACACCTATGAATTCAGAAACCCTTCACCGAATAAAGCACGTCTTTATTCCGTTTAGGTTTCTGAATTCATAAGTGTGTCAGAAACAGGTGTGTCAGGTGGGTCAGGTTACGGAAAATCCTATCACCGATCCTCCACCATAATTGTCATGTTCCTTAAATGTCAAGGAATATCTACGAAGACAACCTGCGGACACTGACCCGACCATGAAGACTTTCAAATCTTTTCGCATGTGCTACTTCTGGAGAAAGCGGGCCCAACACATTCTTGCAGTCTTTCTTCGCTTCCGTTTCTCCTTGGTCATTACTTCATGTTGTAATAATCATGCATCCAACATTCCAAAAATCCTACCTTTTGCAAATTCTGAACACTAGAGCTTACCCATTGCTAGCACATGCAATGTTGCCATTCAGATTAACTCAAAAAAGAAGAAAGGAGACGCACAAGTCGACATGTGCCACTTATATATACATAGTCATCCAGGTGTGATAATCTTCGACCGGTGTAATTTGGCTATTATCTGATGTTGTGAAATATGCCTATCAAGATTAAGGGGTGATTTTTTGGAGTTTCCGTAACCTGACCCATCTGACACAGTTTTCTAACACACTTATGAATTCGGAAACCTTAACGGAATAAACATGTGCTTTATTTCTGGATTCTATGACCAGGCTTCTTTCCTGTTTTAAATATTGTTTATGTTCTTTTTTTATTTTCTTTCAATCTTTCGTGTCATCATTGTACCTCCTTTCAATTTTCAAATTTGTTTTTGACATATTACAATAAAAGGTAAATATTACCAATGTTCACTCGTAAAAGAACATAATTATATACAACATGAACTTAATATTGAAACTCCATCGCGAAGTTTAATGTTTAAATCTATGCAATGATGAGGTACTAACATACGGCAAATCATATTGCCAGCAGGAAATTAAATACAACATAATGTTGTATTAAGCTTTATGATCACTCAACAGCCTTCATAAAACTCGATCTATGACGAAGAAATGTATTTGTTGGTTCAAGTTGAAGAACCTCCTAATTTTATGAATCTTACACGAGCTCAAGGTTGCACTTGATGGGAGACATTCAACCAAAAGAGTACAGATGTTTTTATGAATTGATTTTTTTTGTGTGTTTTTCCAACATGAACAGTAATTGAAGGATCGAAAACTATTCTGAAGACCGTATTTTATATGTTTAGTGATACCTTTCATACTTTCTTAAATTACAGACATTCATTTTACTGCAAGTTGATATTCTTTGATATTTTAAACAATATATATTAATTAAAAATGATCTAATTTCTACGAAGTTTTGATATCGCAATCCAGAGTTCCTTGCTTTAAAAGAAAGAGTTTGAGCTGTGCTATACAATTGGTTTAACTGTGTAGAGAAGAACCCAGGTAATCTTACACATTTTTAAATGTTTTCCTTCTTGAAATACTCGGTCATATAGTCATGGATGTAGAGGATGTCATAAAAATAAAATAATGACAGTACATCGTAGTGATTGCTTATCAACTTTCACATCATTTAACAATATCGATATTCTACTCAGCATTATAACATTTTTACACGCGTCATAACTTCCAATTTTTTAAAGACCTATATCTATATACAGTGATTGTTTTTCAAAATAATATGAACGTGAAGTATTGTGAAATATTTCAAAGGTAATGCCATCGTAACGGTTGAAACTTTATCAGTTTCTGAGCCAAAATAGTTCAATGTTTTTCAATTTAAATGAATATAACATTATCTATATTATTAAAAGCTCCCGTTATAGTGTTGTTAAAAGTGCATTATATTCCTCGTAAACATGTAGTAAAATTTGGGACTGATGTAAAGACTCATTATAGCAAATTCCATTATGGTACGTGTGAAAGAAATCTAAATATCAGTATTTTCGTAGCAAAATGCAAACTGTATTACCTACAATACCCGTTGAAACAAAGGGACCGATCCGATGAAATTTGCAGTTTCACAACTTACATGTATCTTAACACTGGGATAAACACTTTCACCTCAGTGTGAATAAAAGATAAGCGTAGAAAGCAAATACACTAAGGGTAGCAGTCAGACTATTAATGCTGATATCCGTCAGGAGGAAAATTGTAAAATCCCTAACGAAATAAAACTTAACATATCCCTTAAATCCCCAAATGGAATTTTCTGCCACTTTTTAAAAAATCGCACTGTTAGAAATTTCCGTAAATTAAGAAGACAGATTTTCCGTAAATTTACGGAAAATCTGGTTTTGAAAACAATAAAAATAAAAAACAAAAAACATTTTAAAAAAATGTTAATTTACGGAAATATTTCAAAAATTTCTGGCAGCAATATTTCCGGACCTTTTTTTCTTTCCGTAATTTTAAATTACGGAAAATTCTGTTAAAATACACATTTTTTCCCATAATATGAGACAAATTTCTGTAAAATTACTGTCAAAGTTCCGTTAATTGACGGAAATTCTGTAAATTTACCCAAAAAAGTCTGGAAATTCTGCTGCCAGAAATTTCTGTAAATTTACCGAAAATTTTCTAACAGTGTGCTCCTAGATCTAATAAGACAAATAATGCTACTTTTTTTTTTTTTTTTTTTTTTTTTTCGCGGTGATCGTCAGGTTGGTAGTCATTTTCCTCTAGGGGTGTAAGGGATATACTACATTATAATATACCGCATACATTTGTGAACACTATTTTGCGTTTAAAGCAGAACAACTTTGTTCTATTTGAAGATTAAATAGCGAGGCGCGCTATATTTACGACCCTTCAAAGGTAAGCGAACTTACGCGTTAAATAGATAAGTAATAAAATAGCCCGAGAACTTCCACTGAAAAACGAGAACCAAAACGTATGGACTGGATCTAATAAAAGAAGATGAATCGTAGTCGTCGTTTTCAACTTTATAGTAATGGAGGTAGAAAAATAAAAACTTAGAGACTTTCACCAAGCCACAAGGGCGATTATTTGTTTTTTCATTCTGTTTCAGTGACTAGTCACTAGTCGCCATTCTTGTATCAAGATGTATCGATATACATAGATGGATAGATACATTCCCGGTCATAGTCATGGATGTAGAGGGTGTCATACAAATACAATATTACATTATAGTGATTGCTTATCAAATTTACCATCATTTAAAAATATCGATATCCTACTCAGCATTATAACATTTTACACGCGTAATAACTTTTGTTTGAAGTATTGTGAACTATTTGAAAGCTAATGCCATCGTAATGGTGAAACTTTATCAGTTTCTCTGCCAAAAGTAGTTAAATATTTTTCAAATTTGAATGAACATAAAGTTAATTATATTATTAAAAGCTTCCGTTAGTATTGTTAAAAAATGAACCCCCCTGGTCCATATATAGTAAAATTTGGGGCTGATGTAAGTGCTCATTGTTGCACTTTATAATGGTATATTTGTGTGAAAGAAATCTAAATATCGGTTTTATCGTAGCAAAATACAAACAGTAATTTACACTGCAATACCGTTGAAACAGGGGACCGATCGGGTGTAGATTGCAATTTCAAGTCTTACATGTATCTAAACATCTCGATAAACACTTTTACTCGGGTGTGAATAGAAGATAAATGTAGAGAGCAATTACACTAAAGGGTATCAGTCAGAATATTTAAGGGGGCTGGTTATCCCGTTATTTTTAGAAATTTCGGGGCGCGATTTCACACATTTCTTCAACTGCAAAATGATAACCAACGTATGGACTGTATCTAATAAACACGATGAATTGAAAGGCCGTAGTCGTCGTTTTAAACGGTAATGGAAGTGAGAAAAATAAACTAGAGACTTTCCAAGACAATGAGCGATATTTTTCATTCTATTTCAGTGACTTGTCGCCATTCTTGTATCAAGATGTATCGATATATTGTCCCTTAACTGCATTTAAATGCACTTTTGCAAAAAAAAAAAAAATAACAAGAAAAATAACTGTACGTCACTTTTTTGCGGTGATCATCAGATTTTCCTCTAGGGAAACTGATGAATGGATGGATGAATGAATGCATGAATGAATGGAATGAATAAATAAATAATTACTTCCATGCATACGCACATACGTACACACTTTAATTATACATGCATGCATGTAAAATATACACATGTACACAATTACACATACATACATTCATACTTACAAATATAAACCCGATTCCGGCTGAGTGTGAAGGTCGTTAAGATCTCTATTAAATTGATTTACTTAGCACACCAAATTTTAGAGTGAAAGCATGTACAGCTACTCTATATTATTGAAATGAAAACTTTTAGGGCTACACGTTAGTTGAGGCCATTAAAACCAAAACCTCAAATTTTACACCCATAAATTTAATGTCGTTCGATTGGAAATCATTTTGAGAGCGAATGTTGAGAATGAATAACTATTTTATTAAATGTGAATGACAAGTTTATCACGTCCGTACGAAGGGTCTTATTCCACAGAGACGAGCGTGTTTGTGTTTTTGCATTCTGTTCTTTTCCCGAAAACTTACCCTTTGCATGCCCGTGGAACGCTGTGGTGCAGCTCCTTCCGGTGCCGTATTGAGCTCGTTTCTATGAAAACATCCTTCATTCCGGTTTTCTGTTTCGTATTGATTAAATGAAAACGAAAAAAATGCTTGTGTATGGTTGTGCACAACATTTGCCGAAATTAATACTTTGATAATTTACTTCTAAAAATTGCAATAGTTTTTAAGGAATTTGTAAAAGGATTTTACAAATACAAAGTTCCTAACATGCATTACAATTTTGACGACGTTCATGCCATGTTCATCTGTTGATTGTGGCAAGGGTGTGCTGGCTACAAAAATGCAATCGGGGACAATAAAAAAGAAAACTAGTAAAATTATTGACCCACGCAGAATATTATCTAGAACCTGCAAGTGAATCTTTATCACATGCTCAGGCCCACATTTACATTATAGTCTAGCAGATTATATGGGTAATCATGCACCCCTATTAAAACTAAATTCTAACATGATTTTAAGAATCTTTACGACGACATCTCCTTAAAGAATTTTGATGTTACCAAAATCAAATATTGTCCCACGGGGTGCGCTTGGCGGCGATCTTGAATCTAAACAGATCAGTCATATACAATGGTTCGATTTAGTTGAAAAAAATCTCACAAATGATTCGTCTCATCATAAGGATCAGAATATATAGTTTTGCATATTTATGATATTTAGGTACAGAGATATGGGTGAAAAGGAGATTATAAAAATCATGTTAAAATTTAGTTTTAAGTGGGGTGCGTGGGAACGCATATAATCTGCTAGACTAATGCGGCCAGTAGGGCCCGTGTCCAGGGCCTGAGGTCTAGGGGCTCGATCTACATCAAAAGGTTAAAAAACAACTGAAAGACATTATTTCAAAAATATTGACCACGGGTTGCATAATCGTAACAACAGTCTAACATCGACACCCCCATCTTCAAACAGCATAGTATAAACATTCATAGGGAAGTAAAGTGTTATTACGACTCAAAGCTGTCAATATATAAAGGGTGTGGCTATCGGGTGGTATGGGTGGACAAAGTCCATGAACCTATGAGCTTTAAAGGAGATCCTGCTACCGTAGACCTCAAGTCGATCGTTTATCTGTTTACATGTTAGTTTTCTGAATGCTATTTGAATATTGTATTTAACTTTTAAGCCTCAAAGGCGGAAATGACAATATCCGTTGAAATAAACGAGCTATGCCATTATTTTATTTTTCATCTTTTTTCTTCTTTGACTTCTCCTCTTCCTTCTTCTCATTTCTCTTGTTTCTTCTTTCTCTTCTCCTTTCTCTCATCCTTCGTTTTCTCTTCCTCTTTATCCTTCGTCTTCTTCATCTAACTCTCCTTTTTCATCTTCCTCCTTTTTCTCTTCATCTTTTTTCTTCTTCTCTTTCTTCTTTTCTTCCGTCTTTTCTTCTTAATTTGCTTCTTAACTTTCTTCCTAATCTGCTTGTTCTGAATCTGCTTCTTCTTACTCTTCGTCTTCTTCTTTTTAATCTTTTTGGAAGCTGGGGATCTGTTCTTCATAAAAAAGTAAAGGAATCGTAGAAAATCAACAGCATGAGCATAATAAAGAAATGCAATGTCAAGAATATGATTTTTTAAAATGACTTGAACAACAGTATTTTCCCTTTGAAACGTGAAACGAAAATTGAAATTTCCGTTCGAAAGATAGATATCAAAAAACTTTAATTTTGTCATTATTTTCTATGAAATTCCTATGTTTAAATTGTCTATATCCGAAACCTGTTTCTGCCGATAACTGAAACCTTCCGACGCAATAGTTCACAAATGTCATCAGACATCAAGAATGTGAGAACTTTCTGTCGCTGGGCTTTGGGCAAGGTACGATAAAGACGTAGATTAGAAGTTAGTATACACGTGTCGACGGGTTATATTATTCTTGTATTAAGTGGTACATTTCCCTCGACTACTTCCGTCAAAAACAGTATAAAGTGACTTGTGCACTGTCTGTGAATTTCCTTGTTGACTACGGGCATCTCATGTTGCTTATTCTGCTAAGGCAGGATAAAACATTTCTTAAGCTTAAAATAACCTCTTGAATCTTGCAAAAGTCGTTTATAAAGACATCTTTACTGTGCTAACGACCATAATCACATTGCATTTTTCATTTTGGTATTGCATTTTATTGGAACTACTACTGCTTAGAATCGTTTAGCATGATTTTGCATGTGTAATCGATTTCTGGCGCCGTATTCTGGGTGAAATAAGTCTTGCAGCATGCAGCCGTCCTCCCTAACAACGCATTTGCTTCTCTGTTTTATCTGTTTGTAAACTCATATCCAGTAATTTCTTAAATTGCCATTTTTGCCACAAAAAAAAAGCACGGAGCGAACCATGCTGTGTGTGTAGGGGAGGAAATGCTCCTAATCTAACCAAGTGGACAATTAAAACGCTCCTCTTTTTTTGCGGTGATGGTCAGGTTGGTAGTCAGTTTCCTCTAGGGACGTAAGAGATATAATAGGGTGTGGTCATTGTATCTCTTTCAGAACAACGCCTGTACAATGGAACCCTTCCCTGAAGACAAACTCGTTTTAGTATACGACATTCTTACACTGCAATCAGTGTAAGAATTACTTGCACAATCGAGTAAGTCAATAAATCTCAGGAATTAAGTGGTCCACTGAGATTTAAATAGTATCCGTTAGCAGCAGAAACTAGCGTCGTGACCTGGACCAAGCTCTCCTGTTCTCAACACTCGAGATGTTTGGCTAAAAAACAAATGCAACCCAGACGTATGACGTCATCAGTACAACCAGCAACGCCCTCGACATCTTCATAGATTCTGTAATTTCTGTTCCTAGTTATATGATAACACTACGTCTACGTTTGCATTTGTAGTTTGCAAAATACCACAAATATCGTGTCCTGTCGTAAAGAAATATCAGAACTCACTCGCACCTCACCAGCGAAAATTAGTCCAGGAACTTCAGAATGTGTGTAGCCAGAAGAATGAAATAAATAAGCCATAGCTGATTTTTTTTTCAGGACAATTTCTAATGGTGTGAGGAGCAACACATCAAAAGTCCACGAGTTTCCCCTTGTGCTAATTCAGGAATAAAGGGTAAGCCTTATCCAAGGGTAAACAATTTAAAATGATTCAATTGAGCAAAATCATTGCCTTTTGTGGTCTTCAAAAAATGTATAGTTTGCCTTACTTTTGACCTTTAGGTTTGGAATACAGGCCAACAAATATTCAAGGTCATCTTGTTGTAACATTTTCCGAACAGTCCGATTTTAATCGAACTAATTCCAAATTATTTGTACATGTTGTACGGTCATATTATGGCGAAAAAAGTCGTTCATTTCATTTACATCTTTTAAATATTGACCTTATATGGCAGCGGCTTGTGATGCATAGACCCTATAGTAATCTGTCATAATAAGCCTTATAATTTAATGGGAGAAAATTACTTGAACTGTTTAATAGTCTATTTTCAGGTTATTGACAACGAGACTAACACATGGACACACTTATGAAAAGATTCGGAGCATTCTAAACCTTTGCCTCTAGTATGACCTTGAACTGTTATCATAAAATTGAAGAGAAAGGAAGAGCGCATCGCATGTTAGAACACATAAACAGTAATTACAAACACAGAATCAGAACACAAGCAGATATACCCCGAATGAAAATTCGAGGGCACACCTACCTGGGCCAGGTGTGCCCAGTCATAAAGTGTATTAACCATAATTCGTAGATAAGGCAAATTATACCGTTTTAATCCTTATGACATGACCCAAACGGTGGTATACATTTAAACACAATTGGATCATTTTAAAATTTGTCCTCTTGTACAAACTTTACCCCCAAATTCTTCAAGTAGCACAAGAAGGAATCTTGGGGACTTTTGATTCTGATGTATTTCATTGTGTCCTCACCCTGCGATATTTAGTAAAAATTTGTTATGATTCTTTCAATATTAATTATTAAAAAAAATTAGCATACAACTGGAAACATCTTTTTTTAATATTTGATATGAAAACGCCCTCAATTTAGCGCAATGTTAATGGGCATGTAATTATTTTCGTTAAAATACGTAAACTTGCAAAACGGGAAAAACCTAACTAGAAAAACGACATCGTTCTGTAATTGTCAGAGATATAATACAAATACAAAACCATGATTATAATCTCATTTTCTGAATTGGAGTTATGATTCAAAATTACCTGATTGGTCGATTCACGGTTACTATGGCAACCAAATCCGGCTTCATGGTTTTCCACCCAACCAAGTATGGTGCGAGTGAGAATTTGGGTTACATCATGTATTATTTTTTATGTACTCACAAGTTACATGCGCCATGCAGGCAAACCACAATATTGACACGGCGATATACTGAGGGAGTCACAAAATACCAAAACAAAAAATAAATGATGCGATAGAGCGAACAAGGCCATTGCAATACATTTGGGCCTTTTAGACATATAATGCAGTGCCCTTAATTAGGTAAAAAGCTGAACTGACGTTTGGTCAAAACGATGTTGTTAAAAACCTTTCAAATCTGGTAGATCATGTAGAGGTTATATAACACCTAAGTCATAGAGTGGCTATTGACATGGCACGTCATTTTGAAAGTCACCTTTAGAGCCATTCTTCGATAAAAGTGTTCAAAAAGTGATTTTTCGTGTCGCTCACAGACATGCGCAGTTTAAAACTTGTTTTGCCCTTTAAGAATGAATATTTATTAATATAAATTATACTTAGGAGTTATGTTAACAAAATGATCCGGACTAGAAGTTGTAACCGGGTGAGAAAGTATCAAGCAATAAGGCTAAAAGATGCATAATTATTGCTTATCGCCATGTCGCCAGCCCAAATGCGTTTTTTTAAATGTGTCTCTGTTCGATACACAAGAGAGCATATCACAGATTACATTGCATTTTTATCAGCCTCTATTATGCCCTAATTATTAAGTTCAAAACGTTAATAATATTGGAATTATTGAAGTTTTGCAAAGGGTATCTCGAGGTAAAGGCATTCGCCAATATTGCAGCCAGATACTGCCCATAATCGAATGAATCAAAATTTGCTAAAAATACGAAATAACAATGTTCCAATATGTGATAAATCGAGCAGATGTCAATGTTATATTACACATTTTTTGCATAAAAATCTGGTTTCAAAGTAACAATTTCCAGCCCTAGTTATGAAAGAAATCCCTCATGTTACGTTTATACCGCACCAGATACGTTACCTCCATCCCGCTACGCTCTTGCAAAACGCCGCGATACAGAAAGTCGAATACCACACCATGCTTTTAGTATGAAGGTAATACCTGATCAGGTATAAAGTCGGTGGGATTTGAAGATGTTACTTTCATCAAGAACAGCACGACTAATGCTGTTGTTATTATTGTTTAACTGAGTTAACAGAGTGCTATCTCTAGTTAACGGATAACGGAGCACTATCTTCAATTAACGAAGCATTATTTGGAGATAAGGTACCCTTATATCTCGAGATAAGGAAGTGGTACACTTGAGCTTCCACAAACATGGACAAACCCGTGGCTGCCAATTTCTCTCTTCCTGGATATCCTTTGAACGATATCCTATGAACGAAAAAGGTCCGAATTCAGTCAGCAATATCTTGAGAAGTTTGGGATTAACAAACTCAGTTCAATCCAACCCATCGCCTTAAATAATTGCCTTTTTTCGCATCTTTCCCGGATGCGTGGGCTGTTTTTGCCGGCTTAATACCACATTCGCAATTTTTACGCGCGTTTTTTTTTTTACTTTCTTGTTACACGTAAAACGGAATAGTATGTACATTGCTTGTATACTGTAGAATCAGTGTATGCGTCTGCACATCATCAGTTCATAAAATTTTATCATTTAGTGTACTTCAAACAAGGTCAGACATATCTCGTCCAGGACTTACGTCAAGATAGTAGTCTTAAATATGATTTGTGTGATGAGACTAGGCATTAATGTTCATGTTCAATCAATACTTCCAGGAGTAGCGTGTACGCCTAGCTCTTTTTATGCCAGTCTGTCGTATTTAATCATGTTCTACTTTCTTTTGCAACGCCAACCTTGCCATGATTTCGTATTAGACTTTTTTCAGGAGTCTTTTTAGGGGGGGACGTTTGCGTCCTTTTAATTACTCTAACAAAGACTTTGCACGTTGACAATCTTTCTTATGTTAAGATTGCTGTACGTACCATTAACATAGTGAATAGGGAAATGAAACATCAACATTCTGATTATTCCACTGCCGGGCCAGGTAAGTTTGCAGTATCCCAAGTCCAGGAACCCTTCTGTCTGTGACTTAAAAACGTGCTCTAGACAGGGCTATTTTGCAACTTGCCATGGGGGAATTATTGCATTGATGGGAGTGACATTCTTACTAAATGGCTAGTTATGCCAAATTATTTTATGGACCGCGTTTGCGTTTGCTAGGTTCTTTCGTACGAAGATGGAATTTCAGGTCATGATTGTAAATGGCATGTTCGAAGCATTTCGTAGGTTTTAAGAAGTTGATGAAAAATCTATGTTTTCGATAGGGACCCTTGATTATGTAGTGATACGCAGACCAATTTTCTCAAATTTGGCCGTTGGTCTTTCTGGAGAGACCAAGGTCTTTCGGATCAATAAGTGCTTGTTTTGTTCACTATGTAAATTCCAAGAAGTTCACATATTTCAGTGTCATCAAAACGAACCATGGTTACATCAGATTAATAAGGATAAATGGCTTGTACCAAAGCCGTGTGCTTGAAGTAATGTTTTTCTTAGTGTAATATAATTTCATGTCACTGCGGTTATTAAATGTCGTTAGTAGCAAGTCGTCGATCCGGCTTGAATAGTCCTTGGAAATAGAGGATAAAATTCGACAATGATCAAATATAAAGAACGTGATGAGTCAGGCGTAATGTTATTAAGAACGTCTATTACGGCTGTGTATTCTCCATTGCTGCTTTCGTTGCTTGCAGTATGCTTCTATTAGCCTAAGTGGAGGGGGTGCCCTAGATCAGCAAACTACACTTTGCCAATTTTATGAATAACGATATACTTTTTCTAATCATATATTTGGTATTTGTCTAACTTCACGAAATACGCATTTTTTCATGAAAAAAATATTAAAATCCATGGCCCTGTTAGGTATTAAATGCGGGTCCCTAGGAACCCCTTTGTCTACCAACGGGAGTGCCAGTAAAACTATTAATTTATTCATTATGAATATTTTCCTGTTTAAGTACTTGCACATTCATGTAATTAAAAAATAGATAATAATATAAAATTATATTCAAATCTATACCAACACTTTGGCCATATCCTAAGGATTATAGTTTGTCCTATCTTTAATTTGTAGTTTAGTAGTTATATGCTATAATCCTGGGATAACATGTTCAGAATGCTCCGATTCTTTTTCAAAATGGTGCCAAATTCTTGCTATAGTTCCAACGACCAGAAAATATGAATGAATAAGTTGCTGCATGTTTCAAAACAATTAGACCTGTTTATTTTTGACCCATGTACAAAAAGATGTACAGAGACCCTTGTACAAAAGTTTCTCCCAATATTTAAAATTTTCCCCAATGTTGATTTTTATTGACTTTTGACACATTATTCTATGACAATTTAGAAGTATGATAACACACAAATTGTTTCTGTTGCAATTTGTTTAAGCCCAAAAACATTTCTTGCAAGTAGCAGAAGGAAGAAAACGATGTACAGAGACCAGATCTTGAAAGGATATTGAATATGCTGTGCAAGTCCTTACTTGCCTTAAAGCAGCGATAAACAGATTTAAGATTTATATTAAATATTATTTATATAGTCACAAATCGTCAGCCGCGTCACAGAGGAATGTATTGCAAAATGCACATTTTGAGAAAAACGGCTTTGAAGATTTTGCGATCTTAATTTGCTTTATACAATTAATTAAACATATCTATTTTCAATTAAATACTAATTTCAAAAATCTCCCAAATAAGGTAATGTTACTTATATTCCAGTTTGGCTGATCACCTTCGATATCAATTATATTTATGCGGCAAAAATCATGTGTAAAGGACAAAAATCGCATTTAATGTGTAAAGTGACAAATACGTCGCGAAAATACGTCGTTTTGTGAAGATTTTGCGCAAATACGTCACTGTGTGAAAAACGTACAAAAATAAATAGCACTCTACCGTGAACTGAAAACTACGCACAAATACGGGTCACTACTCATTGTGGGACATTTGCGTTATCTGTACCCCTTTTTAACAAATCATATAAACTTTAATGTGAAGTTTTCTGATCCGAACTTTGAAAACACGAAATGTTTACATTTTGATGAAAATAACACTTTTAGATGGCCTTGAAACTCGCAAACCACGAACCGTCAGCTCTGTTTTCCACCTGGCAAGTCGATTGCGTCAAAAGAGAACTAAACTCACTCTAAGTGGAGAAAATGCTGTCACATGACCCAACACCGAAGTCCTTGGCGTCACAATGGAACCGAGCAGCCTTACTTTCAATCACACCCAGGCATCGCTGCCAAGAAACCTCCGTCTCGTGTCAACCTCCTCAGAAGTCTCGCAGGAACTGATGGGTTCATCCTTTGACACCTTCATAATCAACTGTTGCCTTGCATCTCCACTTTGCTGAATATACGCTGCAACCAGTATGGATTCCAGCGTACTCACACAAGATTGATGTGTTCTGAATGATGCATGAGACCTTGTTTATTGGTTTGCCTTTTGGCAACGCCTGTAGAATACCTCCCAATTCTGTCTGGCATAGCTTCCGCAATCTTAGAGGAACATCAGACGATCAAGCTCTTCGCCAAGAATGTGATTAACCTGTAGTCCTAATCCCCACCACCAACACCCTTTGGGATCAGAGATTCCACGGAATCACTTTTTTGCTCCCCTTCATGACACTGCAGTCACAGTATCCCATCGATCATCTTGGATTCAATGCACAGATTGTTTTTGAGCATGGTCATCCTCTACTTTGAACTTAAAGCAGTTTGTGGACACCCCTCTAGCAAGCCCAAAGGCCTGTGACCTTGATAGGAAAGCATGGGTCCAACCTCAACAGACTCAAACTGGCGTTGGTCGTACAAAGAACTTCCTTCACAAGATGGAGTAGAACCATCACCAACTGCGATTGTGGAGAGTCACAAACCATTAGCCAAAAAAAACATCATAGATGACTGTGTGTTTACACTGTCCCCAAGAGGAAGTCCAGGCCTGATCAACCTGGATGATGCAACTATCAGCTGTTAAGACGGATCTCCAACTGTGATTTTGGACTTTGCACTAACGAACGAACGACACTTTTTAGGAGAATTTTTAATTTAGGTTTCATTCTTTCCCCCCCAAGAACGGGAAATAGACTTATTATGCTAATGTGTATTGGTAATATCTATCTACCCTGTAAGTGGCTTTCCCGTTTGGGGGTTCATTTTAAACAATTTCCCCATTGAGGGTGCATAAAATAGAAAAGAAGAGCATAAACAATCACTATGAGCTATCAATTCCCATGGCACAGTAAAATAGCTTTCATTCACCAGTGTATTGAGCAAATATACACCCTGGATTTTTAGTACGATTTATGATACCAGAACATGCATGGTCAGCTATTGTTAACATGTGTCCATCCAAGGTTACTGAACTGAGCTCTTGGTAGATTAGCATACCTTAAGTCACAGTGAATATGTTCCAAAGCATAATAGGGTTGTGCTTACTCTACCAGAACAAAGTACACTGTATAAAAGAAACTCACTAGTATTGTTATCCATGAACAAAACTTTGCACAAGAATTAGTATGTAATAGTCCCAACAGATTTTCCCTGAACTCTGAACCATAGCCAAATGACCACTTCTGTTATAGTAACTGTGATCATCAATGAAAGATCTGTTGCATAATATCATGAATATAAATCGCAAGTGAGATTGTGAAGTAGTATTAATTATTTATAGTTGTGGCTTTGCTACTTAGCACTCAAACCCCCTTCCAATTTGGAGTTTTTTCATGTTTTAGCTTGTTGTGGCAATTGTAGAGAAAAGCATGAATACCTTATGAAAACCGAGTCTTATGTACACGCAATATCGCAAAAATGACAATAGTTACAACTATTGAGGGCGCTTCTCTCTGCTTATCCTGCCAAGTCCTTCAATTTTTGAGTAGTACAAAACAAACTTACATGTTAAATTTTTCAAGAAAGTAAAAAAAATCGGATACATTACTATGTGATAAGGCCGACGAAATGACCTCTTCCCAATATCACTTTCTTGATACGTCGAATTGCTCTATTTTTAGCTTGCAATATGGTGATGAACAGAGAGCTAGTCTCCTCTCCACATTTACCTTCTAATGATAACACAAGCGCTGGTGTCACGTAACGGTGCTGCAAGGAAAAACATGCATTTGATACAAATCAAGATCAAGGTTAACAGAGTTACAGCTAAAGTGTAGCAAATATCAAGTAGATGATACCTTGGTTGGCCCCAGGCTCAAGTCTATTAGTTTCCTTTATGATTCTAATACGTCCGCAACCGGTAGTGTATTTTGACACTGTGGTCGAATTGATGTTTGCGTTCAGTGAGGGGTATATTGAAAACACGAAGCCTGTACCAATTTTTGTTGTCACCATTGACACAATTTCTGATAAAAAACAAGGAAATATGAATCGAGTGTTTGAAATGAAAGTTCCCAGGTGACTATTTTTTCAGTGAACCACAGAATAGTACTAGCGGCTTGTACGTTTGCAACATCAACAATATAAAAGGAAAAAACATGCTGATATTTGATACACAAAGCATATCAATCATGGTGTTTTTGGTGTGTATTTGTGTGTGTGTGTGTTTTGGTTTTGGTTTGTTCTTGTTTGTTTTGGTTTTGATACTCCAACTTTTATTTAGTCCCTTTTATTATTTGAGCAAAACAAATGCTGAAATTTGATACACAAAGCATATCAATAATGTTTGTTTTTTGCCCATGTGACTTACGTGCATGTGTGTTTACTTTTAGAATCTAAAATATACACCAGATCCTCGTAAAACGACCATGTTGTACAATGTTAGAAATGTGTTTGAAACATGGAAGAAACAAGAAAAACAAAACAAACACGCACACGCACACGAGGATTGCACTGCGAACAAACTGATATATTGAAAGTAACGAAAGAAGTGCTTTGTTTCTGCAAGGTTTCATTCTTCTTTCTTTCTGTCAATTTCGGTCAAACTTGAATTTGCTCGTTCTGCCACATATTATTTTCATCAATTCACATACGTTCATTATCGTTCACCCCAAGTTAGTACGGACCCTCTATCAATGCTGGGTAGTTATCTCGTACTCGGAAACAGTGGTGCTCAGATCAGTCTCCACATCTAGTTCTTTTTTGTGTCGTCTACAAGAATTGCAGAAGGCACATAGGGATTACTCTGGTCGTATGTCTGTGTATCTGGTTGTGTGTGTGTCTGTGGTCAAAATGTTAACCCTTAATATATTGCATGCCGTATGAGCTCCGTAAGGGCTACTATGATGTAACTTGGTGGAAGGAGGGGGTGGGGTGGGGTGACATGTTGGTGACCTCATGTGACCTTCGTGACCTCATATGACCTTTAGCCCCATTCACAAACCGCGACGGCAGACGACACTCGCGGTCCGGAGACTGCGATGTATTTTTTTTTCTGTCAAATATGATCACAGACAGCACATTGACCAACTAGGTTCATGCTCTTCCTTGCTGTGATCCTATCTGAGACGCATTGGAGCAGTTCACTGGAGTTCACATTGATGTGATCAAAGGATAAAACCGTGAATGTCAGAGGAAAACAGGTAGAGGTGATTCCAAGTCTCTTGTTTAATAGAATCACCTGTGTGGTAAAAAGAAGCACTGAGATTCACGCATTTCTGGCATATGAACTAGCTCCTCAAACATCCTGTCCCTTTGAAGATGGGCTGATGCGTTAACCTCATAAGAGTTCCTCGGGTCTTCTGCTGAAATCGTTCACAGAACACTACAACTTGAAGCACATTTGCCTAGTTGTGGTATCCAGTCGCAACCTACTTCGACGTGCAATTTGGTCTAAGCCATCCATTTATGCTGGTGTTTGTGAATCTTAACACTTCACACATCCTGAATCATTATGGAGTCCTGACCGCTGTTGTATTTGATGGTTATGGAAGCATTACACCCACAAAGCAAGAAGAGCAACGAAGAATAGCTGAGATGTGCACATCGAGTGATATTATATTTGATGAGAATATGCATTAACAACGACATCACAAGCTGTATTTGAGCAAATAGCAAAGAACAAGCAGACACTTGTAGAAATGGCCAGTAAGATGATGCGTATGGCTGGAATTTGTGTCATCCAGGCTAAAGCAGATGCTGATACATTGATTTTGTCCACAGCCCTTGCAGTAGTAGCTAGTAATAGATCGAAACAGAGAAGGTACCATTTGCTGTTTTTTTTGGGGGGGGGGGCACGGACACTGACGTACTTGTGATGTCAAGTGTATTATAGTGTTATCTAGTCTGGCATGTCTGAACGGCATCGGGCTAGCTTCTGGCTTGGTGCTTCACACCTTGAACCTTTAGATACCCGGTGACCTTGTTGAGTTATGCAATATGTTGCACATTTCCAGTGTATAAAGAAAAACGAGAGCGTCTTGAAGAAGACCATCACAGGGTGTGACACAGTCGCAGCCATCTACCACAGGGAAAGCATAACCCTTTTAATATGGTACACAAGAAAGGAAAAGATGACCCCTGGTGACATTTGCAAGCTGTAGGACCAAGCATGAAGATGTACAAAAATTAGGTATATGGGGACAGCAAATGTGCTGCATTTAAATAATACGCGCATTCGCATTCAAGCGTTGCAATGGCACAGTCTCTTATTCATCATTTGAGTTTGCGAGCTTACCCCAACGAGAGACAGCCGAAAACAACACTCCTACGTACCTATTCACAGTGCGAAGTGACTGGAGCCGACTGACTGGAGTTGGAGAGCACAAGTAGAAACAGCCAGCCTTGTTGCATGATGACACTTTGATCCAAACACTCTGTCTTGTGATGTATGTAGCATGCTGGATGAAACGTTATGATATGTGCTTGCAAAAACCTAGGACGTCATTGTACAACGTGTGCATAATGTAGTGGTCATTAATTGTTGCAAATTACAGACACTCATCATTTGAGAAGAACGAAATTGAAATTGCAAGCAGTGAAGACACAGAGACGGATGATTTTAAAATTCAATAAATTTTTTTTATTTTTTTTATTGTTTTGATTTATATATGTGTTGAGTTTCAAATGCTAAGTGTTGTGAAAACACCGTCGAATACCAAGGTCAAACTATAATGGATGCCTCTTTAAAGGAAATTAAGTGGAAGTCTGTTGTGATGCTGTCGTCTCAGCAAATTTGTAATATTGCACTCAAATATTCCCTAGTGAAACAATAACTTTCACCAGATAATTACCGTTGTTTGAAAATGAACTTTCAAGAGATATGTCTGATTCACATCAAGCCCAGAATTTGCCTGTTATAGTCGTTCTGTAAAAACAAATTCTGAAGGTACTAATCTTATATTATCTGTTGAAAGGTATATGTTCGGTTTTTACTTATTTAAGGGTAACAAGGCGAACTCGGATTTATGCGATGGTAAAATGTGTCCACATGCCGAATGTCCACAATCACGAACATTGCTGATACTACAACTACAATGTATTTAATGTCTACAATATTGAACACACCAGCCCACCCCCCGACACCCCAACCCGTCCGCCTCCCCAAACCCCACCCGTCCCCCTCCCCAACACCCCACCCGTCCTCCTCCCCGACACCCCATCCGTCCCTCTTCCGACGTCACCCCACCCCACCCTGACACCCCATCCCTCCCCGAGACACCCACCCTCCCGAGACACTCCCCTTCCCCGAGACACTCCACCCCTCCCCCTCCCAAACACCCACCCTCTCCTCCTCGAGCACCCCCACCCCTCCCCAAGACACTACACACCTCCCCCTCCCCGAGACACCCCACCCACCTTCTCCGAGACACCCAACCCATACCCTCTGTCTTATATTGTTTATTTTCGTGCAGAATTACATTAAAAGAAAAATATCGGTTTCTGGACAAAAAGTAAAAAATGAAAACCAAAACTTCTTTTTTTAAGGACAAATGAATACTCAGCTGGTGGGCGTTTTCCGGTTTTGCCGGTTCCAGGCGGTTTGTTTAATCCGCTCAATCTTCTTAATCCCTTAATCCGATAAGTAATTCAGCAAACTCAATGAATTCATTGAACCGCGCGGAACGGGCGAACCGGTAACGCCGGCAGTTGAGATGAACTTGGTCCCTAACATGCCGGCTATCAAAATCATTCCATAGAAAACCCGCTTTGGTCTTTTTCTGTCATGCACAACTCAAAATTATACATCATCATCTTACATAATTTCGGCTTATTCAATTCAGTTGTGTAAAAAACCCGCGTTCGAAAAAAGAGGCGCGTCTTTCTGGAAATGTCCTCGTGTCTATTTCAGAGCGATACAATTTTGGCACAGTCGTTGGAGGCAGGTTCAAATCCCGGCCGGGTCATACCTATAGGCGGAGTCACCAGAGTATGGTCTAGGGTTGAGAATCACACGCTACAACGCTGAAGCATTTCCCTAACACGAAGAAAACACAACAAATCACGACTAAATGCCGGGAGGGGGGTACTCGACCCAAAATTGAGTACAGGTGTGCGTCCGACGGGTAAAAAATCGACCATGTTTCAGTGACCAAAATTTAATTGTACAAAAAATATACCCATTTATATAGTTGGTCCCGAAAGTTTCGACCCATTTCTATAGTGGCTTTGAAAATTTCCCACCATTTTCATATTAATCTCGCAAAATCCGTCCTTTTCAAGTAACATTCCGAATTCGGAAAATCATCAATCATTTTCATTGTGATTTTAGAAAATTCAGAAAAATTGACCATTCATAGTAAATTGGACCAAAAAATTGCAAAAGGACCCATTCATATAGTAGCAATACCTCACAAATGACCCATCACTATAGTAGCATTTGGTGGGAAAAATGACCCATTGTTGTAGTAGGGGTGAAATTGTGACCCATATCGGAGGCAACATATTCGTCATGAGTCTTCCAAACAGGCCAATCGACCATTTTGGCGAAATTGATTTTTTGCATATTATGATACTATATTCACAAGATATTTTATATACCAAATATTGAGCATAATAACATCAATTGTCTAAGATATTATAGATTTTCACTTTGGGGAATCCTACCCAAACGCCAAATGAAAGTCTTCCAAACAGACCAATCTGCATTCGTCTGTTGCCATGTATCTGAAAACCACCGCACGATAGCTTATTAAGTGAGCTATCGATCAATGGATACTGCGAGATTCATCTCCTCGCTTGATCACAAAAACGGGGGGGCTATAGAAGTATGGTCGAAATTTATATTAGTAGTAGGAGTTCAACCCCATAGTGTCACAGAAGAAAAGTTTTGGACGCGTCGATTCGTTGGGAGAGGAGGCAGAAAAAAAAAATTGGGTGCTTCATGTTCATGAACAAACTAAGCTAAGATAATCTGCCTTTCATGCTCGACTCATTTTAAAATGGAGAGTGCAAAGACTTTTGTGTCCTTTGTATCCAAAAACACGGCGATCAAAAGAATTCACATTGTACCTTGAATACCACTAAAGCAAATGCGATTAGTCAGAAAATGTTTTGAGAGTTAATGTAGCTAAAATGCGCTTACGTTGACTTGGACTGCTTCATTAAGAATATAATTTCTTTTTCCTCCGAAGCCGATTTGTGTAAGTCCGAAGGTGTACTCTGCTACTAACCAAATTGTTGACAACAAAAGACGGAGGATATACTATCGATTTTTGAACAGGCAATTGCAATTGCTGAGTGATAAGTATTGTAAATGTTATATCTTGACAGGCTTTTTTTAACTTTGTTAAAACGAATTGCGAGATTGTTAAAACAAGTCCACATCCAAAACTTTTTCCCCAAACCATGCTTGTGTTATTTTGTTTTGGCCTTTACAAAATATATTTAACACTTTCCATGACCTTTTAAACTTATAAATTACCACATTTGTGTTTGTTTTTGTTGTTTGTTTTCCTCTTACTGAAAAATAAATTCCAAAATGGTATGAATTTGTCAATTTATTTAGTTATCAAAAGGCGTCATTTATTTGTCTAAATATTAAAAAGACTATTATTTGCACGTACGTTTTACAAGAACCTAAACAAATCGGTAAGTGAGAATCAAATGGGATAATCTTTTCGGACTTACGTAAATTCGGACTTCGGTAGGGCTACCTCGGATTCCATGTTTCAATAGATTTAGCGTGGAATTTATTTACACCCAATGAACATGCCCCTCATTCAATGCCCATTACCTTCGGAAAAGTACTAGAGGGTGACACGATGGTTGGAATACTATAGTACAATGTGTTGGGCTGTATCTGAGACGATTTTGCCACATCAACAGCCCGACGAATAATTACTGTGAAAATTACAGTTACTTTGTAAAAAACTGATTCAATCAAAAACACTGAACAATATAAGGTGGCGATTATTACAGAAGATTGGATGAAGGTAGAGAATAAAAAAAGCACTGCGAACACACTAACTTTAGTAGGCCTACACAAATGTCAACCAAAATTGTTACTGTTGATATAACTGTCAAATCAGTTATTTTCGAGTTTAAAAACATATGCATTAAACTGTAAAAGATAAAGTAAATTTGAATGGAAAACTATAAAAGCTGTGGTTTAGGGGAATTTTGTGGCAGAATTGCTCCCAGTATTTTCATATCAGGACAGTCTTTCTGTAAAAACTTTAATTCAGATCCACAATAGTGGTGATCATAATTCAAAGTTCAAATACGAGCCTCTCTGATAAATTAGTCGTAATAGGCCTCGAAAATGGCGACAAAACAAGGATTTTACTATATTGTTAATTAGGTCAAGTATTGCCTTGTTCGATCTTTTTTTTTTTATGGAACGCACGTTATGTCGTAATACAGGATTGCATGTTCGTAGTGGTATAAACAAAAAATATGCATTTTAAACTGCATGTGTTCTTACCCGAGGTAGATTGTTACAAGTCTTGACTGTCTAAGCGAAACGATCCGGGGCGATGAGCACGCGAGAAAAAAAAGGAGCCTACGTTTGTCAGGTTTGAATCGCGCCAGTTGAGTTTTTATTTATTATTTTTTTATTGGTTTTAGACATAATAGTTAAAAGGATCTTTATTTGGTAAATGATGCAAACTTATACGTCATTGAGGAATACGTTTCACAAAATACCCTTATTTCATTTGAGAAGTGATAAACAAAAACATAGTGTATTAAGTTACGGTAAATGGTGCAAAATAGGAACGTACTCAGTTACAACGTCTGTTGCTGCAAAATTAATTGCTTGTTGAAGTTGTAACAACGTAAAGATTCAAATCAGCTAAGTTGGTAATTCAAAGTTATAACAACAAGATAATTTTTAAACCCAGAAAGGACATAAACAATCACTAATGTAGTAGCTATTTTCACTTCAAATTTTTTTTATAGATAGCTCAAAAACTTCTTGTTGAAACCCTTTCACGTTTGGATATGAGATGTCCATTTAATTTACAATATATAATTGAAGGAAAAATACTGTATTAAATTACATTCAATGTTCTTATTATTTCCCTTTATGGTAGCATAGTATTCGTGGGTTATTAGGTATTTGGGTTCATATAGAGGGTCCCATGATTTTCCCTAGTTCATAGAGATAGGCTTAACCTGTGTAAAAGTTACTACACATGATATACTTACAGCCAAATTAAACCCTCGTTACCCGAAGCCATTTTTTTAACAAACTCCCGAAGGGGGTGGTGGTTACCACCCTGTGATTGCCGTTACTGAACATCCGATTCTTGGAAATTTGGTACCAAAGTATAGCTTAGCGTTTCTTATTTCCATTGTACCAAAATAAGTAACCCACAATCCCCATTAGGACGTCACTTTGACGTCATATGTTGAGGAAAGAGCGATAAAACTGAATATAGGGTGGGAAATGATATTTCGCATTTTTGCGACCCAAACCCTTATCTATAGCACTAAAATGCTCTCATATATATAAACTAAGTCATTTCCCATCATGGAAATTGTGATATTCCTAAACTTTTCTTTGGGATCACCTTTATCTTTCCTATACCCGGTGGATGGTTGTTGTGGTAAAAAGGAAGCGCGAAATATGTCATTGACCCAAAATAAAGCATCTGGCACCAAAAAGGGGGCTTTAGCTTGCCGGGGAAACCTGGAAGGGGGGCTAACCACCCCCCCCCCCTAGGTAAGACGAGGGTTTAATGCGATTGTAAAACAAAGAGAACATCAAAATCTTGTTGTTTTCCTATTTTCTTCCTATATTTTCACCACATACAACGATATTATTTGAGTGCCAGCCAACTAGTTGATTAATAATTTCACTAATTATTAATGTATCTGTGTTTACTAAATAAGCGCAATAAGTAATATGGTTTTGAGTTCATGTAGACAAATTATCATTCACATTTTAAGGCCATCTCAATTAAAAAATACATGATTTATGGTACTGAATGATTACTATGACATTATTCAAATAAACTTTAATGCACCCGATTACGCTTTTATAGAGTAGATACAGGAAATTATTTTCCCGTTTTCAATTCAATGAACGACAAAGAGTTTAATGGAAAATTTCATTCGCATTTTCAATAAATAACCCCTTTGATAATCAGCAATAGGGCAATTTGAATTGAAATCAAACGTCAGAGGTCTTATCGGCAAACTGCCATCTAACTCAAAATGGTTATGTTTTTACTCAAGAAAGTTTTCACAAACAGAAAGTATAAGAGCAAACTATAAGAGTGCTATGGACTAAAAGGGGAAACATATACGCAATGATCTGTTTGATGACAAAACTTAAATAATATCCACACAATGCATAAAAATACAAAATTAATTTCAAATTGTTATGATATACACTCCGATTGAGTCGTTTATTTTTACGAGTTTTAGATATGTTAAATTGACACCCTAATTGCTATTCAGATTGGTTTTCGTTACTTGAAAAGAGTAGCCTACATGAATCTTGTATTTATTTTCGTGACAGTTGGAACTACTGTAAATTTAAAACTATAAAGTAAAAATAACCATTTGATTAAAGCGTTGTTTATAGTTTAATTGTACTGAAATAACAGTATTCACTATAAACAAGGGTTGTATGTGTCGATCATATAATTAACGTGATGTTCGTCCGAAACGCCTCGTAACTAATACCAAATATAAAGATTGCTAGAAGATTTAAAGCTTTCTTCTGATAAACTAGTATCGTTGAATTCTTTTTTTAAAAAAAAACAAAGTATCAAATATATTTAAACCTTCAAGCAATAAACAAGCTAAATCACAAGTTTTCACACGTTTATGAAGTTATTATGTCCAATCATTCACAAAACCCAGGGTTTGAAACGCTAGGACATACGCTTTGTATGTCCCTAGTTGTCTTACACATGTGGGCGAAGCTCAATTTGGAAATACAGCAATACTGTAAATTTTAGGTCCCAATTTACCAGGGCGTCTAAAAACGACTACACTGGAGGATTTTATGTTCGATTTTTTTTTCGAGAATATCTTAAAAATCGAAGAACCAAAATGATTTTTAAATTTTCAATTATACGATTGTAAGTACTCTAAAGTTTACCAGAGAAAAAAAAATGCCCGTTATAAATTATACAAGAAAATTCTGGCAGCAATTCTTGCAACAAAAACCCGTAAAATCCATCTTTACAGGTTTCCATTCAAATTAACTGTATATTATAAATTAACTGTATTATATTTATAGCTTGATGCATTATATTTACATTGAGTCTTAAATATTGATTATAATCAATTATCAAAATACAAATAAAAAGTGTAGATCCTCATCATTCCTCTTTTCTATCTTCAATGGCAACATTATTTTGCGGAAGAGGACAATGACCACCTTAGAAAACCGTACAAAAGCATAGTCAATTTCTAGCGCCCTTTCGCAGGCAAAAGTATGTTCAACATGTGTGGGAATACCACCGCATGCAGCGATCGATCGACTCTTTTTGAGTACGCCAAACAGCTCAATGTTGCCAATTAGTCTCCTTCGACATAGAAACATCAGAGGACGTTTTTTAGTTTTGCAAAAACAGACCAATCACATTTTAGTTAAATTTGACCACGGAAACAAAGGATACCTTGAATGGCAAAGCGTGCTCAAAATGAAAAACGTTTCATGTCCACAATGTCCACATTAAAAATCCATTTTCCTAAATGTTTTCAAATTTTAGATATGCAAGTTCATAATCCGAAAAATTCAATCTCGCCGCGATATCTCGAAATGTGACTTTTGGTTCGATTGGCCTGTTTGGAAGAGTGGAAGATTCGGTGACGCTATGTACCTACCCTTTTCACGAGTGACCCCCCCCCCCCCCCCCCCCCGGACTAAATTAAATGTGCTAATTCCAAAAACGATAATTTCTGTACAATCACCTACAACCACATCAATGGTGTCTCTTGATTATGCAGACATCTTTGATCTATGTGCTTCTCAACGGTAGAAAATCGTTTGCCAGTGACCCGTCCAAACCTGAGTGCGTTGCCATGGGGGCAGCCATATGTAGTTTCAAAAAAGCAAAGCGCGACGCTGATTTGCGCTATGACAGGTCGCTGCCACAGATTTATTTAAAACACTAGATAGCGAACGCCGTCGTCGTCGTCGTCCACGTCGTCCGTCGTCACCATCTTTCCCGCAGTGCGTACGTATTCCATAGCGTGGTGTCCCAGTTTATCATATATTCCGATGTTTCTAGATCTGGGTACAATTTATCCATATTACACCATTTGCCATCGATACGATTCTGTACCGTTTCCAGGGCAACAGGTTTACGGCGTCATGCGCGTGCACGTGGTTAGTTTCGAATGGAGGACCGTAATGAATATATTCTTCAACACGCGCAGAACAAAAAAATACCAAAAGACTTTAAAAAATAGGTACCTACGCCTTCTTGTCAGACGGCGGACATTAAAGAATGGAGTAGGGAAGGAAAAACCCGTGGAGTACCAGAAGCATAACCACCAATTGTAGCTTTTCACTGTATTTGTAGACGTGTGCGCCTAATTGGGTTAAGGAAACGGAGATAGGCGCCCGCCCTATGCGTCTTTCGGCGCGGGAAGGACTTTGCTTTACATTTTTGCACATGAATTGAAATGTTACCGTGCAAATTTACGGGAAAATGCCATTGCGGGATGTAGTTTACACAGCACTCTATTGAAATTGCGCAATAGGGGCGACTATAACACGATTACATCGACACAGACGATGGCGGGCAAGCCTTAATATGGGTGGCGGTTTAGAGTATTTTAAAACGCCTAGATTTTACGCTATCAATATGATGGGGACAGTTGGTTCTGTTGTGGCGCCCCTGTTGTTGTAAGAAGGAAGTCTGAAAAAACTGACTGGTAACAAGTAGTTATACTTGCATGAAGAAAGAAAGAAATTCGTTTTCTTGCTGAAAATCGTGTTTCAATTAAAAAATACCTACATTTCGGATTAAAGTGATTATTGTAGGAAATCTATCGGACATATATAATGACAATATCCCTAATAAAACGTACCAGATGTTTTAATGGTCTTTGGAGTATTTCTTGCGAAAAAAAAAACAGATTATTCCGACAAATGTACACAAACGTGACAGAAATAATTGCTCCCATGTTAATTCCCTGTGGTTATATTACAACGCCGCTGGCAATACCGAAACAGAAGCCAGCGAAAATATCTCAAATGATCAGCAAGTTTGAACAAAGGATAGGGAGCGAAGTTCGTTTAGAAATTTTTATTGCAAAAAACTACACGATTTTTTAAAACTCAGTGATTTGAGAAAATTTAAAGAAGGGTGTTTTAGATATCATTAAAGCCCGATTATCAACGATGTGAACGCTAATCATTTGTTAAATCGCAATTTAACGCCCGCTAAAATAAACGCAATTCGCAAAGCGGGTTAAACTTTAAAAGCTGTTTAAATTTAGCCGAACATCGGTTAAAACATGCCTAAAACTGTTAAACTAGAACTTGGTCCGGGTGGTAGTTTAAAATGGCGTGTTTAACTTCACGTTTTCCTCAAATACCTGATAGTGGGGGACTGTAGTGAACAGATCTTATGTGAGTGTGCAAATCCGAATAAAATTGTGAATTTGGTACACAAGTACTTTATCCATTGATAATCAAAAAATTTATGGAAGCACTTGCCACATCCCTTTCATGGCCCCCAGCTTGGTTTTCAAGGTTACACAGGGGTAACATTTTTAAAATGTTCCGATTGTGTTGAAAAGCACACCATGATGTATGTCTAGTTACAAGGATTCCAAAAAGGTATAGTTTTCAATCACACCCAGACTTATAGTTTAGGAATTATGGGGTAAAAACTGTAAAAATGGTTTTAAAAAAGTCAATTTTGGTTTGTACAGGGGTCAAAAATTAAAAGTTGCTCCAATTTTTGTAAAATGTGGTTCAAATTGTTGGTTTAGCTAATAGAATGAAATATAGGAATAGTTTTGACTATCTTACGTGTCTGGTTATTAACCAAATGGCGAATAAAGTCAACAGCTATTGGCAGCTATTGGATTCTATTGACCTGTGACCTATTTTGTTGGATAACGTGAAAAACTAAGCATAACAGATAAGGCAAACTATTCCTTATTTTAATCCTTTCAGCTAGGGAAACAATTTGCACTACATATTGACTGAATCAAAGCAACTTTTAACTTTTGACCCATTTACACACCAAAATTTACTTTTTCACCATTTTTACAGTTTTTACCCCATAACTCAGGAACTATAAGCCATAGATAGTGTAAACTATACCTTTTTGGAATCCTTATGACCAGACAAACACCATGATGTACTTTTTAACACATTCAGAACATTTTAAATTTTTGACCCCCGTATAACCTTGAAACCCAAGCTGGGGGCCATTAAGGGGGGTTGGCAAGTGCTTCCATCAATTTTATGGATTATCAATGCCTAAAGTACTTGTGTGCAAAAATTCACAATTTTATCCGGAAGCGCACACTCTTACCCTACAGTGCCCTGCTACTGATATTTTCAGCTCTATGTGATACTTGTGGTTAGACCAGTTACCTCCTTTATTTCTCTTATCTTTCTTTTCCGAGTCGATTGTTGATTTCTTCTCGTTCATTTTTCCTTTGCTTCTATTTTCATGCTCGTGTTTATCTGTTTATAGTATTGAATGATAGCAAGTGCGGCACGACATAAAACGTTTTTAAATAGGCCCGGGGTTTTGTCTCATCATTCAACAAATTCTAAAGCTCATTGCGTAACGCGACATTCTTGAAATTTACCCGTGGGCTTCCTGCATTGCATTTACAACTACGGAAGGCATTGTCTGACATATAAATATTGTTCACGCACACGTAATGATATAGGCGAAGATAAGTCACAGTTCGGTGGATGATATTTACGGCGTTTAAATATTTTTTTTTTTTTTTTTTTTTAACCACAGTTTAGGCCTAACCACCGTTTATTTTAAACATCGTTTGAGAATACGGCCCTAAAGGTTTTAGTTGGCCTAAACAATCCATGAAAACGTGGACATCGCAGTCGCACTGTAACCACTGATCTCTATACGATGGATTGACTACACAACAGTCACAGAGTCATGCCATCCCATACGCGCAAATACAATGAGCTCAATGAATTGGCTTGATTCTGTAGTCTGTTATGTCGCTTATACATATTTCAATGGCAACAAATTTTGTATAAATGAACAAATTCTAAAGCTCATTGCGTAACGCGACATTCTTGAAATTTACCCGTGGGCTTCCTGCATCATAAATATTGTTCACGCACACGTAATGATATAGGCGAAGATAAGTCACAGTTTGGTGGACTTGTTAAAATATTTAACCTGCGGCTTTTTAAACAGTGCGTTTAGCTAACCACAGTTTAGGCCTAACCACCGTTTATTTTAAACATCATTTGAGAATACGGTCCTATATTTCTCAAGAATCCCAGGCTCGTTTTATAAAAATTAGGCACAAATGTATGCCATTTTTGATAAACTTATATATCTGAAAGGAAAACGTTAAATTAAAGCTGTGTTTTAATTTCAATGTTAAAAGTAGTGTTATTTTGATGCATTTGAATCAAATTGGATCAAAATTGTTTACTTTTGATCCATTGAATTGAATTTGAATTGAAATGTTTTCAAGGATTGGATTTAATTTGAATCAAAATACTATTAAAAGGATCAGTTTTGGATCAGAATTCAATGTTGTTTGCACCGGATTTAAATCAGATAACTTTGATCCGGGTAAAGTAATTGTTAGTCAAGTGATAGTGTTATTATAATAATCGTTTCATAAACACCCTCTTCTGATGGCACTGCACTATCAGTGAAAGTTTGTGCAGTGAATATATGCCCTGTGTTGTAACCAAGAAACAGAGATACTCAGCACTTAAGTCATAAAAATTCTAGTCATATATGAAATGAATCCTATTTTAAAACAATTTCGTACAATATTGCTATATCATTTGGCAACTTTGCCATGGCTGCAAAAGACATTCACAGTGATTTTCAGCGCATTGAACATATTAAAGCAATATTAGCACGATTTTTTTTGAAGGGCGCCCCCCATTTTTCAAAATTTGGAGATTTTTAACACGGTTTGGCATTGGTAACTGGCTAGTAAAACTATACCTGTGAATGGTTAGCTCGAAAATGTCCTATGTGTCACAAACGAAGGAATTTTGTACTAAATAATTATATATCGGGATCCCCCGAGAATTTCAACGTCTGCTGGAAACTGCCTTCCAATGTTAAATACCGGGAAATAGCGTCATGTTACGTGTCTACGCCATCCATTATTATTTTAATTGTTTCTGGCAAGTCAAGTTAGTTATTTTCCTCGAGGTGGCACTATTTCATCATGGACGGACATAAACGTAAGCATTTCCAGCTCTGCCGTTAAGTCCAATCATGGGATCCCCATTCTAATTAAAAATCGCTTATTTTGTGATAAATACCATTTTTTAGCATTCTCGTCCGCAGGTATAGTTTCTAGACAATTACCAACGTAACGTGCAAAAATATCAAATTTTGAAAATTGGGGCGCTCTTCAAAAAATGTGGCAATATTTGCTTTAATAAAGCCATTTTTACCCCAAAAGCCACTTTTACATGTTTTTTTATGAAAATAATGACACAAAAGTGCATGTATCTATGTCTCGATATAATTAGATTTAAAAAGTCCTACATATAACTTCTGAGACTAGTAAATTCTTGATTCAGAAAAAAAAATATGGTTCGGCGGTGTTGTTGTCCATTTTTACAAGTACTGCATGTTTTCCATCATTTTGATCACTTTGTTTGCACTACAAACACTACGTTGATTAGGTTTTACGTTGCTTTGAGAATTTTCAGTTGCAGTTTACATCAATCCCAATGACTGGACATAGGCTTAAGAATTTGGTATATTGTCAGATCAGTGTAAACTGCATAAAAGTCAGACTGGTCCATTGCTTTTTTCTTTCATGTTTTGTACTTCTAATAGAGGGATGTCACTAATTCTGAGCTAAATTAGTTAGGTTAAGAGGTAGGAGATTAAAGGTCCTAGAAATGCAAATATAATTGATGTGGTTTTGTCAAGTCTACAGGAAGGCAAGAAATCCATCAATATTTGGGTTGGTGATGACATCATTTAGTGACTATTGATTTTTCATAGAGTAATAGAAAATTCCAGGTGACTGGTGTGAATCTATTCATGGCACTGACTGAAAATCAATAGTTTCACTAATGATGTCACTGGTAGTGTATTCTTTTTGTGGCCCTGTTTATTGGAATGGAATGCCCCGTAAAGATTTGGACTAGGTTTATCATCTCATTTCCTGGGACCTTTAAGAGCAAACATATGAATCAAAATGGTTGACCACATTTTTGGGACCACTTTGTTCATACCGTCGCCTAAAGAAATCATTTCTCAGGCCTGGGTTATTGTAAGCATGCTTCTAATAGTATACCTACCAAAATTTCAGGCCTGGGTTATTGTAAGCATGCTTCTAGTATACCTACCAAAATCTCAGAGTGGCAGCTGCGACAAGGCTGTCAATTCATAGGCGTGCCCAAGAAATTTTATTGAGGGGGCTTGACTAAAGATGTTCGAAACATGAGAGCGAAGCGAGGGAGCGAGCGGAGCGACTAACGGGTGGGGTCCAGGGGCCCGCCTTAGGGCCCCTGGTGGGTCCAGTGGCAACGCCCCGGCGGGGGTCCAGGTGGCACAGCCCCCGGAAGCTCCTGAGGTTTTAGGGTTTTCAAGAACTGAAAACGCCTTTCCTTGCGTACTTCTTCCGACACTTTTTGATCCGCATTGCATGAAAAAATCAAATAAACGTACCATGTTCCTCTTCTTTTGCTTCTTCTTCTCTCCTTTCTTCCTTCCTCTTTTTTTCTTTCTTTCTCTCGCTTTTCTCTTTCTTCCTTCCTCTTTTTTCTTGAGAACTTTGAGGGCGGGCTTTAGCCCCCAAAGCCCCCCCCCCTCGGGTACGCCAGTGAAATTGGTCCCTCACCTTTATTTAAATTGTAACATCTGTCTTGATACTGATATACTTTTCATGTCAATTAAATCTATTTGGGGGGAATCTAAAGCAAAATTATTTTTGGGGTGAAAATGACCAAAATCAATAAAGGTCAATGTGGGCATGGATGCAAAATGGGGCATGGGTAAATCTAGATACCGATGGGGGTTTGGCTTCAAACTTAAATACTGGTCTCCATTTTTCTGTTATGCTTGCGTTGTTTTACTCCATAAAGCATGACTTGCATGGTGTTACCAAAGTGTAATGATATATCACATGGTGCATTTACTAAAATTTTGTCATCAAATAATTTGGGAATATAAGTAATTTCATCCATGAATTATGTGAGTGGTTTTTATAGTTCAGATAACAAACTTTGTTACTCAATTTTCAGTAGGTTTTAAATGTTTTTCCACATTTTTCTGAAATAAAGTGAAAAAGAGGTTGGTATTTTACCCCACATCTTGGCATCACAGGTTCTAATAAACTGGAGACATTTAGAAATAATGTTATATATGATTCAGTTTGTTAACTGGATATGTTCGGTACCTGGTTAGTTAACCGCTTTTGCTGCTCATTATACTCTTGAATATGCATTTGAGTGGATCTGAATTGAATTGAATCAATATTATTGCTAGGATTTGAATCAAAATTATTAAGGTGCTATTTTGATGCACTGAATTTAATTCGAATCAAAATTATATAAATGTTGAAGGATTGAATTTGAATTGGATCAAAATACTATTTTTCGGAGCCGAATTGAATTTAATTTGAATCAAAACTAATTTCCCGGATCGAAATAACACTAGTTAAAAGTAAACGCGATAGTCTTTCATACAGGCCAGAACTTGACTAACCACATCTTGATCATCTTTTAATTGGTGAGAAAGACTAAACATGGCTTGTGGCAAAACGATAGCGTAAATAATAAACATGGCGGCTTCGTTAAATCGTCTACTGCTTCGAAAGTTAAGCATGAAAATGGTGTTTTCTTCGCAAGGAATACTCCAATGACCATGCAAACCATCTGGTACGTCATATTTAAGGATATTTTATTATATATGTGTTATGACGTCTCGTAGACGTCTAAGGTCAGAAATACCTTTCAAACACAAATAAATGAGCCTTGTGCACAAATGATCTAAATTATATATAATAAACAGTTTTAATGATCTTTACTTGATTTGGTTCAAGAATTTGGTATGTCCAAAACAAAATTTTTTTTTTTTTTTTTTTTTTCTGCTATTTTGATGCACTGAATTTAATTCGAATCAAAATTATATAAATTTTGAAGGATTGAATTTGAATTGGATCAAAATACTATTTTTCGGAGCCGAATTTAATTTAATTTGAATCAAAACTAATTTCCCGGATCGAAATAACACTAGTTAAAAGTAAACGCGATAGTCTTTCATACAGGCCAGAACTTGACTAACCACATCTTGATCATCTTTTAATTGGTGAGAAAGACTAAACATGGCTTGTGGCAAAACGATAGCGTAAATAATAAACATGGCGGCTTCGTTAAATCGTCTACTGCTTCGAAAGTTAAGCATGAAAATGGTGTTTTCTTCGCAAGGAATACTCCAATGACCATGCAAACCATCTGGTACGTCATATTTAAGGATATTTTATTATATATGTGCCGATCGATTCATACCAATAAATCCTTTAAGCATATGTACCAGCTGCATATTGTGACCGATTTAGATCAGTTAAGGTTCTGCACGTAATTTATGATCAAATTTTATGTCGTCTATCATAGAAGCTAAGTAAATATTTTTCCTGCTAGAAAACAACAAAGGGCGTCCTGAATGTCAACATGTGACATCATAGGTCACACCATCTATATATTAACTCATCCAAATGTATCGAAATAAATGACAGCAGTACAAACTGCAAACCGATGTGGGCCGAAATTGCTGCCAGATGCTTTATTTTGTTCATATTCAGAACAAAGTTCTGATGCGTCTGGCAACAAAATTTCCAGACACGCCTTTTGTTTAGTAAAATAAACAGAACTTTAACGTGCGTTTGGATAGATGTTCACGGTGGTGAATAGAATATGTATGTAGATGTGTCCTATCATGTGTACGTATTTAGGTGATTGAAGTTGGTTGTAATCACACTAATTAGCATAAATTATTCATGCTTTACGGGGAAAAAATCCGTAAATACGGAATATTTCAATTTATGGAATCAAAATTTATGGGCATTTTTACAGTGTTGTTTCAAGTTGTAATGAATTCTTGTGCTAGTGTATATGTTAATGCGAACATCTTGACAAATCACAGGGCCCGAATATAATGAAGACATCTATATAGAAAGAGAAAAACGACATGTTCTCCAGATATTTTCCGATTTACACCCAGCTCATGCCATCTCTGATGTCAAAAATACACTGAAGGTGGTAATCTTTGTATTATAAATTGAAAGGACATGGCGTTGTGGTTTTACTTATTTAGGGGTAATAATTGCCTCAATGTTCGCAAGTCCATTGTTGAAATGGAAAAGAGGGCGTAAGCCTGCATCCGTCTTGGAGGGAGCTAACGGGGACAGAGCAGCGCAGTAAAGAGAAATGAGGTAAGATCTTGGAATTTCTAATAATTCAAACTAACCTTTTCAATATGAACAAAATAAATCATAAACCAAAGAATGTGCTTGGAGAATGTGCATCGTATAAGACAACTAAAACAGTAAGGGTTGGCTTCAAAACTCATTCGCCGGTTGACTGGCGGTTCCTCCCGGTTCTGTGCGATTCAAGTACTAGTATATTTCTTTTTTTCTAAACAATGGCAAGCGGGTCATCCGCACTGAATCGCCAGCACTAACCGACGGCGGAGTTTTAACAATCCGTGGATAAAAGTACAACATTTTAATCGGCCATAACTCGGTCAATATGTGTCCCTTTGGACACGAAATGCACTTTTCAGATGGCTATTGATTTGTATGTTTACTTTACTTTTTGTCTTCGTTAAAAATAGAGGGCGCTTTTAGGGTTCTGCTTTTTGAGACACCCGGTATTACGGTATTCCCCTTCCTCCCCTTCCTCCACTCAAATCTATTGGCGTTTAGCTCCTGCTGGGCGCATATCACCAGAATTCACAGTGTTTTTGTTTTCCTAAAAAAATCGAAATACCAAGGTCTTGACCTCTAACCTTTAAACTTCCTCTTTAGTTTTCTGCAACGGGCACGGGGAAGTACCAGAAAAAAATCCAGTGTGTTGTAATTAAGTGGTTTGCTTGTTTTGGTAGATTTCAGTTGTTTCTAAAACGGAAAGAAGATGTCACAACGGAAAATTTGAAGGTAGAGTAACGGTCCTTTTAAGAACTCGCAGGACAGCAGAGGTGCTGAGACTGAAGGCTTCTCAGAGCAACAGATGAACAATCTTGAGTCCATGCAAAAACGACAAATGCAAGATTTCCAACGGATGCTGCACAGCACTTGGGAAAAAGAAAAACTTATTCATATGGAAGGACTATGGTCAATTCAAGATGATTTTCTCATATCTTCAATCCCATTGATAAAACCATTAAAAAAGTCTAGAGAAAAGGGACTAACGAACGAGGACAGTGTTTGCTGACCAGCAACATGAAGCTTGTTAGGATCAGCTCTCCAACGCCTTTCATGTTATAGCCAAAGACATACAGAGCGCTTTCTTAAAGGGTTTCTTCCGTACGTCCATGTCATGTTTATATGGGAACCAATGGACACAACAAAACGAGAATGAAGAAAAAATCACTCGAAAGTGCTTAAAAGCTGCCCAGGGAAAGACACGGAGTCGCAAAGGTCATATCAGAAACCCCAAAGTGTGTGTGGGGGGAGGGGGGGGGGGGCTCAGTCAAACGCGGCAAACCATGTTACAGACCTTCATCCTCTGGGTTCGCATACCGGAGGACCAGTATTATTAGGTTCCTTTCGTAAAGGGCAGGATTTCCGCCCATATCATGAGCAAACTACCAGCTCTCTGGACAAAACATTATTTTCAAAGTCGGAAAAAAGGAACACAAAGATATACGTGCGATGAAAACTTTGTTATAATGTGTTTTAAAAGGTCTAATCTAAGTATAATGTACACTCAAATGATGTCATTTTTAATATATTATATTTTTGGTAGGTGGCATTTACCGTGTAACGTTCCCATTGATTTTTACAGTGGCGTGATGGAGATTTCCCAAAATCAAAGTGATCGCTATTAGCGTATAAAGGGTTAACTGAAATTTATTATTATTTATTGTTTAATTACATGAATATATAAACACTTAAACAAGGAAAATATGATTATTAATTACTTGTTTCAATTAATATTTTACTGACACTCCCGTTGGTGGACATGGGGGTTCCTTGGGACCTTCACTAATTATCTAATTAACGAGGCGATGGATTTTAATATTTTTTTCATGAAAAGATTCGTATCCAAAAGTTACACAAATCCAAAAAATATGACTCGGAAAAAGTATACCGTTAGTCGTAAAACTGGCAAAATGTAGTTTCCACATCCCTGGGGAACACCCTCCCTTGTCCACTTAAGTGTTAAAAATAGTGCAGAAAAGTTGTTGTTTTTTTAAACCCAAAACTTTTATTTTTTTCTGAAACACTTTTTTGTTACCATACTTATACTTATGAACTGTCATAGAATTATTTATCAAAATTCTGGAAAATTCATTGAACAATTTACATGTAAAACAATGAAGGCGTGCAAGATTTGTTGGAGTCAAAATTCAAACAGGTTTAATTGTTTTGAAACCTACACCAATTCATCTAGTCATGCATATTGATAAAAAAAAGTTTGCCCTATCTATGTCATTAGTTTCATTTGGCTCATGAAGTTATTCCAAAATTCATGAAACTTGTCTCAATTGTTTGAGTCGGTCATATCTATAAAGACCCATGTATATAGCTTAACATTTGACATTTCAGTATGTCAATTAGATGGTGTGGATTAATGACCACATAAGATATTGCTAGATAAGTGTAGATCGTTGGTAGACTTTGATCTCTTAGTTATATCACTTGCGGTGAAAAGAGTGCAAGTATTATATTTTCTGGTCCTATAGGACTATACCGTATTAAGAATTTGGGATTCTCTCGAAAAGAATCGGAGCATTCTGAATCGTTTGCAACAGGATGACTTTGAACCTTTGTTGCCCTATAACTATATATTCACCTACAACTTTTAGATAGGGCAAACTATAACTTTTAATCCTTAAGCCACTATCAGCGATTTTTTTTTCAAAAGGTAAACAAATCGCGCCCCCATTTTTCATCAAATTGTAGTTTTTTGCACTGTTGTATTTGAAATTTCTAAAAAATCATCCTGTAAGTGCTAAGCGTACACGCCGATTTGTTCAGAAATGGTGATTTTTGCTTGTTTACTAATTAAAGTCAGGATCCCGACTTAGGGTAACAACAGGCGTAAAATGGGCATCTTCAAGACCGCTTTAAAATGGTTAAGTGTCTGTTTTTTCACAAGAACAGTAATACGAAGGTGTTGATATTACCTAACACTAACAATTTAAGACAATGGGCATGTTTGAATTTGAAAAAATGACTATAGTGGCTTTACAATACTACTAAAAATGTTATCCCTATATTTGGTGTAGATACAATTTTTAGTTACTTTAATATGTTCTCCTGTCAAACTTATGCCCACATGCAAATTCGGTTCCCTCCTCTATATTTTATACGTCCTAGACTTTTATTTGATATGCGATTCTCCATCATTTCCAGATATAACTACAGGACAAAATTGTTTTTCTGTTGCATTATTTCGATGTTCACAAAACCATCATTTCCTTTACATTTCTTGCTCATTACGCCATCCGTGTCAGGGTTGTTGAGGCCCTAGATACAACATCCCTGACTGCACTACAAGCCCGGGTCCTTGACAGAAACCAACCACTCAATGCATTTATCTATTTTTTTCTGGATCGAAATAGTACTGTATCCGACATTAGCAGTTTGTTGATATTTATATGGTTATATACGTTCAAAATAAGGGTCCTGTGTAGTTTCAGTTCAGCAAGGGGAGGAGAGAGAAGTTCTCACCTCTTCTCTAATCCAGCCCTTCCAGTCATTGACAGTCCACTCTGATTTATTGTCCATATCTCCCGTTTCACAAAACACGTTTGGGGGTCCCAAATGCACCTCCTAATTTTAAATAAAACGTAAAAATATAATAAAAAACAAAAAAAAAGAAAAGCCCACAGAAAATACTTATAATAGTAATACATATTATACTAAGAGTGGAATAAGGCGAACAGTTAATCATTCATTAGCTTTTAATGAGGCTTCTTTTTGTTATTTTAATTAATTAATATTCATATCCTTTGTTTATCCACCTCATTCTATTCATAACTTCACTATTCATAATTTACCATTCATAGACGGAATAAACCGCAAAACAAGGATAACGTTAAGGGGAACGAAAATTCCCCCTAACGTCAACATTTCTGCATAAAAAACAGAATTTTCCCTTACACTATATATAATAATAGTAATTATTATTATTACCGTATTATTACATGAACGTTTTTGAAAGCATCGTAAGAAAACGGGTTTGTCAACATGCTAAAAGTTGTTTGCCGCCATTTTATAAGCAATTGGCAGTAATTTAAGTCTGCCGTTCGCTATTGTATTTCAATATGTTGCATTCAAATCGCCATCGCTTGGCTCAGGTATTGGGTTGTTGTGGCTAAAACGCATTGATTATCTTGATTGCGTTTTGCCTCCAGTGCTTGGTGTTTTTCACAATTGCATCTGTATCATCCACGTGCGGACGTGTGGTCAGTTTTCTGAAATTTGTTCTACCTGAATGTACTTGTTTATTCGCAATTGGTCTCCATTTCGTGTTCCCGGTTTACTGTTAGTGGTTTTGATATCATCATCGTGCTACAACTCAGCATTTTGGTATAATAATCCTAAATCCGAGTAGTTCTGCTTCCAGACTGCGGTTGTTGGATCAGGTCTCAAGGAATTAATTGGTGCATTTTTGGAGTTTCCATTCCAAATAAAAAATGTCTCCGCGGATCAGGCAGATGGAGAAACCAGTAATTACTGATCATTGAAATCACTGGACACATTATTAGAGGAGAGCAAATTCATAAGGGGACTTAATTTAAGGAATTCGTTTACCTCCACTACAGAAAAGGTTTTGACCCTTTGGATAGTTAGTATGGACCCTCTTCATCAATGATAGTAGGTAGTCTCTCAAATTGTGGTATCCCTTTCAATAGGGCGCAATTTAAGTTTACATACAGGGGTCAAACTTTTAAAATGCCCCACATGTTGAAATGTTGCCTATTGTCCATCTAATCATAAGGCTTCCAAAAGGTCTAGTTTTGTTACCACCTAGGCTATTGGTTTTGGAGGTTTAAATGTACAAGGCAAAATGTAAAAAAGGTCAATCTTCAATTTGTACAGGGGGTCAACATTAAAAGTTAATCTGATTTATTTTTAAATACTTGCACGTTATTGCCTGAGGTAAGAGACTCCGAAAAGGTATAGTTTGTATTATGTTAAATGCTTACTTATGGAGATAAGGGGTCAAAGAAGGTCAACACCAATTTGGTCTGTTTGCCCTAAGACCCTATTTTGTCCCATAACATGGTACTATTCATTGCAGATGGTACCAACTTTTCCTTATCTTTTTTAATCCTTACAGCTATATTGACCACTTCCTACATCAATCATTTTCAACAAAATTGGAGCACTTACTTCCAATTTTGACCCCTGTCCAAATAGAAATTGATCTTTTTTACATTTTGAGCCATTTTAAACCCTATAAATCCAAAACCATGGTCATAGATTGTACAAACTATACATTCTGGAATCCTTATGACCTAGACGGATAATATGGCATACAGTTCAAAATGATTGGAGCATTTTAGAGTTTGGACCCCTGGGTAAACTTATGGCCCTAAGTTGAAAAAGTGAACACCAAAATTCGAGAGTACTCCTACCGACTCATTTACCTCACCTTGCATGGCACTGTACATGCCTTTTACACATACACATAACAAAATAGCTCCTACAATACAACACATGCAACTACCCACACATAAACCAACTCTTGTAAACAAACCCATCAATGCGGACTTGATTTACAATACAGTGGCCTATGGGGCCAGCACGATACAACTAATTTGCTCGTGAACATTCAAACTCAAACATCAGCAATCACTGAAATTTTGAAATAATAAAATAAGTAAAAAACTTAAAAAAAATCTCATTAAAACAAAATAAATGGGAGTAATTCCTTTCCTGAAAACCCTTCGCAGGGGTGACAGTTGTTTAGTTTTGTTGCTTTTAGTTTGTGTATTTAAGGAGTTTTGTGCGAAGTGGTTTTTCGTGGACATCAATATTGGATATCTTTGTCTTTAGGGCGTGAGGGTCATTCTGTTGTGCTATTTTGTGTATATGTGATTTTGTTTGGAGAGATTCGCCTATCTTTGTTTGTATGTGAAGTTTTCGTGCACTCACCCCTTGTCGCGAACCTAACAACAACAATAAACCCCCCACAAGCGACGAGCCTACGGCGTATCCCTCCCCCATAATAGACCCTCTCAGGATCTGTGTATAAACGACTGGTAATGAGGACTACAATCTCTCTGAGTCAGCCCTGCGAGTGGTGTTTTAATTTGCCAATTCATGGGCAAGTTGGTTCGAATGAGGGCGCGCGGTTTTTCTAAAAATAGGACCAACTCAGGGAGACCGATTATGTCCATGCAGGGAATAGACTTCCCCAGTGATGCCTGATTTTTTTTAGGATTTAATTCTTGATCTATTTTTTATATACTAGTAACATTGATATCAACTGCCATTTGGTGAATGTCACTGTTGGTAAAATATACTTCCAAATAATAAAATAAAATAAAATTTTGAATTTTATTTGTTTCACTGTTTCCCTAAATACGAAAACAGGGCCGAGACTGTGGGACATTCTACCCTCCCCCGAAAATGAAGCGCGAGGGTAGTAAGAGTTGTTTAGAAAAACAAAGCTTCAACGTGTGTATTGACCATATATATGGCGTAAGAGTTGTTTTAAAACGAAAAGCATGAGGCAGTGACCTACAGATGGCGCTATAGTGGATTAAAGAATTAGGCCATCATAGTATGGGATAGGAATTCAGTAGCTAAGCAATATTCTATTTAACGAATAATTCGGCCAGGGAGGAGAGGTTGGTCCAGAACAGGAAAGACTTCATCTGTATTCTGGTTTGTTCTTTTTAAACATAATAATTATATGTGTACTTTTGTGTTTGTATTTTTACCTTCCTAATCAAATCATAATGAAATTGTAAAAAGTAACCTCCGTCTAGGAAGTTGTGCGTAAGTTATATGGCTCCATTTTTCTGATTAAAGATTATTAAATTGATGTCATTTTATTGAGAAAAAGATTTCTCATGGAAAAGTACTTTGTTTATGATAACCCGAGAGCATGGGATTCCCTAGTGTTGTGTGTGCAATGCGCACCTGTTAGATAGATTCACAATAGAGGTGAACTGAATTCCCCAAAATGTCAACTTATAAAATTTGAGTCAACTGGTTTATGTTTGAGATCAAAACACTGTAAAATCATTAAATCTGTTTAATTATATAAATTCAGACATTTGTGCACAAGGCTTATTTTTTGTTTTAGTAAGGGTATTCCATGACCTTTGACGTCCACGGGACATCATAACAGAATGTACTGAGTAAAAGAAACCGTACTTATACGGATCCCCCGTAAGTTGAAAGAAACACCGGAAAACCGTGAATTACGACTACTGGCAAAGCCCACCCCGTGAATTTTCACTTTTGCATTTGCTTTGTATTTCATGGGATGTTACCTGAAACTTCCTAGCAACAATCTTTTTTTGCAATATGCCATAAATCCCCCCATAAAACAAGGCATTTGCTCTTTAAAAAATCTGAGATCCTCCGGGGCGTTTCCCGTAACTCACCCTTTTAGTCATTTGCTTCTCGCAAAAACGAGTTATTAAACATTACGGTGACCGAAAAATACCTTTCATTTACAGTGTGTGTTTGCACCATGCATGCATATTTAAAATAACTGTGGGTAAAAAGGATATGGTAATATTATATGTTAAAGCCCGCCATTGATTAAACACCACAATCAGTCAGTTTTTTGTCAAATTCCAAATTCAACATTTTGTTTCTAATTGCTACAGTGTTAGGTCATATTAACAACTATATTTCGTGTTCTTTGTGAAACGGCCGACTAAACATTTAGAATGGACTTGAAGATGACATATGGGAGTTCTCTTACCCCAGGCAATATTTTGCAAGTATTTCAAATAAATCAGATTAACTTTTAATGTGCCCCTGTACAAATTCAGATGACCTTTTTTACCATTTCTTTCATTTTTGCCTATAACTCCAAACCAAATGGTCGTAGATGTCACCAACTATACATTTGAAACCTGATGAGTCGAGACATATGGCATACATTCAACCTGTTGTGGACCTTTTAAAAGTTTTTCCCCCCTGTGTAAACTTAAATAATATTGGCGCCTACTGAAAGTCATACCAAATTTGATGGTAGAGCATTAATGTAGATGGTGGAATATTCAGTTTACAGAATAATTTAAATTGTTTGGCCTTTCAGCTATACACACGAACGTGTAGTTTTATTGAAATCAACATACGAGTGCTAAATCACTGGGCACACCTATACATTAGCAACATATTTAATGTACCTTATAAGAAACCTTTGTCGGTACCATTTTATTTGTGTATACATTGCGCAAACCTGCGCAGCTTTCTTAAGTAGTATTTCTATTTGTACCATGTATAAATACCATACTAGTTTGACATCTAGCAAAATCAGAAAGAAAACATAATAATAAATAAATTTCTAAGTTTGTTTTCTCTTATTGTAGATAGATACAAAATCTTGATTCGTGTATTGTAAAGGTCATGTTCGAGCAATAATATTACAAAGTTTTTAACAAATCTTACTCTAACATGTTTAGCTCAATCGTTTCGCAATGGAAAATGTATTTTATTATATGTCGTTCTTGTCATTAGCTTTGAATATAAAGGAAAATGAGAAGTTATCAATTAGGTTTAGTCAGGTCATAGAATTATAAGGCCTAAGAGCACATGAAATATTCAATATACTGTTTTGAGTTCATTTATAATTATACCATGCCTACTTTCATTTTCAATCGGTACAGAAATTCGCCTGTGTCTGTAAGAAGCAAATAATTTTGACTGTTACATTTTGTATGCAAAGTTACAAATTCAAAATTCAAAATCGTCATACTTTGGGATTTTACTTCATTGAACTGAATTTGGAGTTTTGTGAATTCCCTTCGTGTGTTTTCTGTTTGTTTCATTTTAAACATATTATTACATTAGCCAAATTAAAAAGAAAGATTTGCCGTTTGTTTTTTTTTTATTGTGTACTATATACATAATTTGAGTTCACTTTTATCTTTATACTATTTTTTTATTTTATGTATTCGACAACTTCAGTTATGTCGTATGTTATAACAGGAGGGGCCCTCACGGAGTTAAATGAGATTTAGGTGTAGGACACCTCTAACGGAGACAGGTTATGAACTTCCGATAAACCTATTCTTCCCAGAAGAATGGAAAAAACTGAAACAGAGAAGATGCCTTAAAAATACAATCTGCCCTAATGAATTTAGTTTTCTGACAAAAAGTAATATATTTAGGCTTGTTATTATTTTGCATGGGTATAAGGGGAAATTCCAGAAGACTGGAGCAAGGGCTGATACTCCATAGAACAAGAACGGGTGAGAAACTAGATCCCGCCAACTATAGAGCAATTACTTTACGGTCATCCCAGGGATTCCAATCCCAATTCTGTAGAATGATCCTGAACCGGATCCAGGACACCTAGATGCTACCTTGGAGAGGAACAATGTGGGTTTAGAAGCTCATCAAGATGTACTACTGATGCTGTATTTATTGTTCTAGAGAAGGCCAAAGAAAGACGCATTCCTATACACCGGAACTTTGTAGATTTTAAGGCAGGCATTTGATACATTTGGAAGAGAGGCACTCTCGAAATGCTAAGATCAATTGGAGTAGACAGCAAGCTGTAGACCTAATTGAAAAGATGGATGAGCAAACCACATAGCTCAGTAGTGGTGAAATGGAAAACTCACTGACTGGTTCGAAGTTTAGTTGGTGTGAGACAGGGATGCTTCTATCTCCATGCCTCTTCAATTCTTTCTGAGAATTTAATGGAGGAGTTCAAATCCTAGGCTCCGGAATCCAAATGGGAGAGATTTGAACATCAACATACATTCGTTTTGCCGATGACACAACCCTGCTGGAAATGTCTTTGAAAGTTACAACTATCCACAGAAGAACTGCGAAAAAGCCTCGCCAAATGGGGGAATGAAGATCAACCCATCTAATGCAAGATCATGTCCGATGACCCAAGAGACAATCAGCCCTAACCAGACACCTATTGACAAAGTAAATGATTTTGCTTCTTGGAAGTACTGTGCCTTCGGTTAAGGAGTACATCAAGAGGGTACAGACTGGCAGCGGGGCATTCGGTGGACTCAGGAATACCATCTTAGAGCAATCATGGACATCACCAAGATCGTCAAGTCAGAAATTACCAGTCTCTTACTCCCCATTGCCACATATGGAGCCAGAGTCCTGGGTATTGCGCAAGGACTGACTGCCAAAGCTAGAAAGCTTTGAGATGAGATTTCTCCAGTCCATCCTAGGAGTGAACCTTCTCGACAAAATTAGAAATGATGAATAGACTGCGTCTGAACATCACATGCACCATCACGGAATGCAGTCACCAGGAGACGACTGAAGTGGTTTGGACATTTCGTCAGGATGCCGCAGAACACAGATTACCACACAAGCCTATAAGCCAAGACTTCAACAAGCGTCGGAAGCCAGGTCGCCCACCATCAAGATGGGAGGACCAGATCCCCAAGGACACGGGCTTGGACCTCCAAAATGCCTGATCTATGCAAAGGGCAGACCAGATATGGAGGAGAATTACTCATGAGAAGAGGCAAAGGGGACACCCCGTCCTATGCAGTAAAGTCAAAGTCAAGTTATTTTGCCTACCAGAACAATTAACATTAGGAGGGGGGGAGGAGCTAT